>WEIV01005247.1:120742-133871 GCA_013390005.1 Calyptomena viridis
GCATCAGTCAGCTCATGGTGTGATAATAAGGTGTGACTAGAAAGTGGGATTGTGAACAGAGCCCTGGAAGGGGATGTTAGAATCTGAATCTGGACAGGAGTAAGAACTGCCTTTTGAGTTGAGCAAGGACAATACACAATTAAAGGTAAAAATAAAATAAAATAAAAACAAAGTAAAATAGCATAGGAATTATAACATAGCTGACCAACATACTTGCCTTATTAGCTAGCCTATATTATGTAGTGAAATCCATGTGCTTTTTCTGGTGGGACATTTAAGTGTAGGAACATTGAAAGACTTTAATCAGACAAAACTATGCCTTACATCTCCAAGGAAGCTGGTGTCTGTGCAAGAAGGCAGCCAAAGTTTTAAGACTGCATGAGACTTGGTAAGCATAGTGTTCTGGCTTTATGTGTCTGAAGAGGAATGAATAAGGGGGGGGTCACACAGAAGAATGAAAACACAGCTTCCTGGAAACAATTAATGATTTTTTGAAGAACCGTTGTAATTTCAGTAGTGGATTTTGCAAAAATATGTTGCAGTCCTGAACATTTTGAACATTTTTGGATGAAAGCAAAGTCACTGCCTCTGCTTGGTCTACTGCCGGAAGAAAACTCTATTAGATCTATCCTGCTTTACAGATCTTTTTAACTACAAATACTCCAGTCTAAAATATCTTAGTTGTTCATATTAACCTGTGGAGATAATTGACCTTTTATTCCATTTTATTTTTAACTTTTGTGTATAAATACTCTTGAAATTGTAGTTGAAGTGGAACTCTTAAACCTGTGGTTGATTGGCATGACTTTCATCTTCCTGGAAAGAAGTAGGAGTTTTAAAGTGGGATCAAAATTGAGCCTGAGCTCCTGTCTGCAGTGTGTGAGTCAGCTCAAAATTATTACCTTGTCCTAAAGCTAGATAGTAGACTAAGGCTAATTAGAGACATTGAGCTGTTTGATTAATTGAGGCAATGAAGCTATGCTAGGTACTGTGCTCTGGGTTTATTTATTTAATGTGCATTGTAACTGTGCATTAAGAAGGAGATTGTAGTTTAACACTGGCATATTGTGTCCTCAAAATCAATGTCATTGATCAGAATTTCTTGAACAAAAAACAGTGGAAACATGCTTTAGACATTGAGGTTCTCTATATGCAAAATTAAACAATAATGACCCATAATTTAAAATATATTGTTTTATGGACTCTTCAAGGCAGTCCATAAAAGCCATATACAAAGCATGTCATTTCCAGCGGAAACAAACCTCTCTAAATGCTCTTAATACTACCTATCTCAGTAAATGTTTCCTTTCCCTCAGTCATGGCCTTCTTGTCCTTTGTTTATTTTCCCACAAAACTGCTGCCTTCAATAAAAATCAGATATCATGTTCTACTGTGTTTTCTGTTGTCCACATGAACTAAATTCTTATTATTTAACTCCTTTGTGAACAGTTTTTCAGCTGTTGCTAAAGAAACTGTACAAAAGGTGAATGAAGAACTTTACAATGTATTAAAGTTGCTTTGCAATGTAAAATGTTGAATTAAAAATTAAAAAACAAAACCAACCTAAAATCAGTGCAGATGCAGTATTAAATGATATTGAGCATTTTAGTTCAGTAAATTGGACAAAATAGTGCTTTTACAGTAGTGAAAAGGAGAGGAAAAAGAGAATTCATCTCCCCCTTCCATCTCAGTAAAATTGTTTTGTGAAAATGCGCATGCATTATTCTGAAGTTTTCAGAATATCAGATGCCTGAGTTATGCCAAAATCAAATTTCACCACTTTACAAAGACAGGTATAAAAATATTTGCTTCACGTGATTGCAATTCTGATTTTCATTTTATACCTTATATTTCGTATATGTCAAGAAATTCACTCATTTTGACATTTTTGCATGAATATTTTAATAACTAAAAGGATGCCTGAGAAAATCTGCCAAATTAAACAACATTTTTACTGGCCTCTGCAGTCTTAAGATGTCCATGAAAGAAACCTTGTCCTGAATCCCATGATTTGGGATGCCTTTTCCTATGAAGTGTAATTTAAGAAGAGAATTAGGGAGTTCTAGGGAGTGAGAATTTGCTCACATTCTTTTGAGTGGTTTAGTTTAGGTTATACTGTACCATGTTATGTAAACTTTTATAAGTCATATAATTCAGTAGAACGCTTTCTTCATAAATGTACAGTCATTTTAGCAGCATTAATATTAAGCACTGCAGCTCTTGAAAAGTGTAGAGGATGGAATAGGACAGCAAACAGTCAGAAATAGGAGGCCCCTTAAAAATGTGCAGATTAGTGATGGAGATCAGCTGTAGCACCTTTGCAGTTGTGTGATAGCTCTTTCGCTCAAGGGATGTATATGTCTGGCAAGCTCTGAAATGTCGATGTTGGTCTGCAGACTTGTAAGAATAGAAATTACTTGGACATAAATGCTCCCTGTGTGAACATTTTCTTTCTTATATTTCCTTGAAATCAAATGCTGCTTTTGGATTCCTTTGCTATTTACCCAAAGCATCCAGAACCTCAGGGCTAAACAAACAAGACATTCCCAGAATGCCCAAGTTTTCAGATTTTGTACATGAGGAATACTTTGCTGGCATCAGAAAAAGAAACATGCTTTCTGCAGAATTAATGTATGGATAAATACTTAAAAAGTCAGAAAACATGATTATAGCAATCTTCCTTTCCCTCATTATACCTGAATAAGTCTATAAATTCTGTATAAGGAAGATCATATTGCTTGGAAACTCTGGACTAGGTAGTGTGATTCAATGCAGTCACTCGAGATAGCTCAAAAATGACATTTTAGCCTCGCTTATTTTTGAAACATTGTTGCCAAAAGTGGAATAGTTAAACCACTAGTCAGACAGAAGTGCATGTATGATCTGCCTAAAATCTGAGCACTTACACCTCCCACTGAAATTAAAAGCAATTTTTGCTTGAATAGGGAATATATGGAAACATACAGAAGGGAGGGACAGATCTAACTCTAGCAGCAGTCAAAATAAAGAAGTCTCCATTCAATTCACACTTGAAAATACTTCTTTATTTCATTTATAAGATTAATTTAGAGGCACTGCTATTGTCATTTGAGCTGAGACAGGGCAGTCCCTTGAAAAAATATACAGTTTTATATTCTCTATCTACTTTTGATTTTGTTGTATATGGTGCCTCTGCCTGGCTCCTTATGGAGGCCTTCCTGATATTCATAGATACTTGGTAGTTCTTCTTTGCATCAAATCTACAGTATTTGCTTCCGGCAATGCACATAATGTGATTTTGGGGGCTGTCTTGTGCAGAGCCAGGAGTCAGACTTCAATAATCTTTCTGGTCTCTTCCAACTCAGGATATTCTATGATTCTAGCATTGACATAACTGCATAAAACTGCCCTGGATACAGCATTGCTGTTTTTAAGTTTGGCCTGGCTCTCATCATGGCCAAGGTAAGTAGCTCTCCAAGGCATCAGAAGCCTGGGGACGGCGAAATGGCCTTGGCCCTGCTGCCTGTTTTTATTATTTCAGAGCACTAGGAAAATTCAGCAGACTTGATGCAGACAGACAGATGCTGCTGGGGCTGGTGAAGGATCTATTGCCAGCAGCACCACTCAGAATTTCCTCAAATTCCTGGCAAAATGCAGTGGTACCAGTTCTCCAGGGACTTCACTACTCCTCCTTCCTTTTCAGGTGTGAGGAACTCCTTACCTTCTGCTCCTCTCTTCCTTTCAGCAGTCCATTTTCCAGTTCAGATGTGCCTCTACTGCAAGCAGTCCTGAATGGGCTCAGCAGTGAACATGTTGCTGGATATGGCCATGTTCAACACTCAGAGCTCTGACACTGTTGGACAGCTTCCCTCCCCAGTATGGTGGTCAGACCCTCTTATGAAAACCAGTTAAACAGTGGAGGTAGGCTCTGGAGCTGTGATTCCTCTTCTAGCCCTGGCACAGTTTTCCTTCGCAGTTTTGTCTAGATCTATTAGCTCCTCTGTGCTTTAGTCCTATTGGTAGAATAGGGGGTTCTACTTTCCAGCTCTGCATGGACATTGCAGAAGATAGGCTGCAAGGGTAATGTGAAAATCTAGGTTCTAGAAGAAAAGAAAAAAATAAGCACAAAAGAAAGGTAGTTTTCCTGTTAGATATATAGATAATATATCTAGTGTTGCATAGATAGTGCATATAAAGAAGTAAAGAACACAATAGTATATAAAGAAGTAAAACAATAAAGATGTAGTTCTTAGTACAATACCATCAATTACCTTTCTAAAGAAAATACCTTGGGGTGTCAAATAAACTGGCACTTTTACTAAGTACAGGATTGCATGCTGGATGAAAGCTAAGTCTCTTTCTGTTAAAACATTAAAATATTGGTGCATGATACATGATGTACAGGTTCCAGAAAGTGTGAAATTCATGTGACGACTTCTCTATAAAAATGAACTTCACTGGTTGCAGCACTGTAATAAATGGTAGCAATGATCAGAATAACAGTAGTACTTTGAACTTATACAACACCTTTAGTTGCAGTATTTTAACTCATTTTACAAAAATAATTATCTCAGCTTCGCAACCTATTGAGAATCATATTTCTTAAGTCCTTTATTTGTATTCTACCTATGGAAGCAATGAAGTTCTGAGAAACAAATGATTTTTTCATAAGTTCATAAAGCATTCAGTAATTCAGACAAAGATTTTTGCAAGATCTGGGTTCCTCTTTTCTGTTCTTAATTGCTTCTCTTTTTCTGGAAGACACTGCTAGACAAACTGAAAAAGCTACTACATGGAAAAAGTACCTAGGGAAGAAAAAATTTATCCCCTTTTCCTCTCTTTTCCCAATAATAAAAAGAAATCATACCTGTGAACTGGATATGAAGTAAGATTTATGGAATTATTTATTCTGCAATAGACTAAAAATTAGTTTCCATGGCAACAACTGCACCTTCTGAAATACAGAATACCTTTACAGTAAACATAAATACAGCACAATAAAGTCTTTAACTTATCTTTTATTATTTTAATAAGTAAGAATTTATGCTGTATATAAACATACATTAAATGATATTTCATATATTTTTAATGCTAAGTTCTGTAATTTGTCCATTTTTAGAAAGCAATTAATGTTTGCTAGCAATAGTGGCCCTTATGTGTTGTCCCTGAGAGGATAATGCCAGAAAAAAGTGGGATTGAGAATGCTGCTAATATATAAAGAGCTGGAAGTCCAGGATAGTTTCCTTATTAAAATTTTATGGTTTATATGGTTCACATCTCTAACACTGAGAAAAGATTCAAATGAAGAGTGATCTTTTTAGTATTGATCATGCATTGATAATAGTCCTGCTTTGAGTGGGAAATTGGACTAAATGACATCTGTCGCAGCCCATATTTCTATGATTTTATGATTAATTGCCTTATGATTTAATTTGTGCTGGTTTTAAAGTCTCCTGTCTCATATAGGTAGTAATTTCTTAAACCATGTAAATCTTCATTTAAAACACTATGCAACATGTCAGATATGTGACAGAAGTCATGGTACAGAGTTTTTTGAGAAAGAACTGATGGAAGAAATCTGGGAAATTTTAATTTAATTTCTTTGATTTGTGACAAAAAAAAAAAAAAGAAAAAGAGGAAATACATTCTACTAGATTCCTCTGGAAACAGGGTAAATTTGGTTTACTTTCATGTTAGCTGAATGGAAAAGTGCTGAGTTCGTCCAGTCCTAAATCATGTTATTTGACATCATCCATTCAAGTATCTATAACTTTGAAGTAGCCAGGGAGAAGTTTACTGCCAGGAGCAAAAATACTGGAGTTTTTGAGATTTTGGATTCAGCAAAACTATTGACCTACCTCAGTGCAAGGATTCCAGGATTTTTCTCCCATGGAGAATTTTAATAAGCTTGTTTTTCACTCTGGCTCAGAACATTTTAAGGTTTCCGTGGAATGGAAACAATGCCTCAGTGGAGAATGAGAGCTAACACAGTTGTACAATACATAACAGAAACCTGTGTAATAATCCGTGACTGTATAGCTTTTTCTCTCAGTCTCTACGTAAGTAATTATGTCTTCTCAGGTATTGCACAAAGGTGAGTTACTTTTTTCTTTTTTTTTTTTCTTAAGAATACTCATTATACTGTGCTTGAATATATGAAGATTATTTGCTACATTTGAATCCTCCCAATATTTTTTTCTGTAACATCTCTTTAAAAATGTAAAAAGGTTTTTGTGATCTACATAGAATTGTGTCAAAATAACTCCATGTGTTACTAGTATATGGGGGATTGATTCAGAAACAAACCAGCATTCTCACGTATGAATGTGGTGTTTTGTTCTGAGTAAGTCATGAAGGGTACAGTTAAGAAAAGGTCATAGCCGAAAGAAAAGAGGCAAAGGAGGGTTTAGTAGACAAATGGGACTATTTCCTCACTGCTGTATTGGGCTGAAATGTTATCTTACATAATTTTCTGTAGCTGAAGGTTTCAGGTGAATTATGCCTACCTTGTGCTTGTTGCTTGAAGCATGAAGAAGGGTTAATATATTTTAGTAGGCTTCAGTAGAAATGCCTGGCAATTTAACACAGTACCTATGAACTCCTTTAGTAGCTGTCATGCACTTTCAGTGATTTTCTATTGGAAGTCTCATTATAATTTTTAAATTCAGGTGGTCATGCCTTGTACTTCTAACACTAGACAGAGATTTCTGAGGTTCCTCTGTTATTACTGATTAGTGAAAAGTAAAATAAAGGTATTTTGTGTTGCAGGATGTTTTGAAATTTTCATTCTTTGTAGAAGGATGAGGCCAAACACTGGAAACCACAAATATCCTGTTGGAAAAATTTGCAATACTTACCTTCTATCAAAATATGAAAACATTTAAACAGAATTCAGCTGATCCTCAAGATCTCAGTCACCATTATTAAGTATTTTTATAGTCAAGGGGAAGAAAAGGGCACCTCTAGGGTTCAATCCTAAACCATATATCCAAAATTAGTGAGTTCAATCGTGTCTGCTCATATCTGTTGTCTATAGAAATCTGGGCTGATTTGCTCTGGTTTGCACGTATTGTAGCCAGATAAAGATGTTGAGATAGATCTGATCCTTAATTTCAAAATTTTAATCAAAAATACCTTTTTTTAATATGTACCACTTTAATGAACTGAGGAATATTCTGTTTGCTATGAACAAAGCTGCTTGAGTTCAAATTGGTTTAATGGTTTTGCCCAGTTTAATGTCTTCATTTAGGAGAGCTGAAGACAGAGGAACCTGACGTGCCACTGTACTCAAAGACTTTGATATTAAACTACAACTTAAATCGTGCACTGAGTCATAGAATCCCTCCACATTGGGAGAAATAATTCTGAGGTATAAGACCCTTTCAAGGAAATATGAGATAGGAAAATATCAGGACTTGTAAGTGACTGGGGAAAAAAAGAGAAAGGTTAGGTTTAATGTCATATTAAAATGATATGAAATAAAACACATTTGTTCCATTTAAAAAAAGAGGAAATTGTCTGATGTGAGTCAAAATGGATCTGAATAACATATCTGTATAAGTTTGATACAAATTTCAATTTCACCTTCACCCACTGAATCAAAAAAAAGGGGAAGAAAATTCCTCAAAGGGAAGTGAAGGAAAAAAAATTATTTATTGACAAATATACTATACAAGAATGACTAAGCCAATGATAAAAGGAAAATAAAAATCTCTCCACTGGAAAGAAAAAACCTGAAATATATTCAAGGATCACATTATAAAAGTCCCTCTGTCCCTCTCTCCTGCTTGTATTGGAGTCGGTGGGGGCGGGGGGGGGCCTCCAGGCTGGTGCAAGAGTCCAGTGAGGCCTTTTTGTCCCAGTGTTTGAGCAGAGTCCAGCAGAGAAGAAAAAAAATATGAACAAAGAAAACGAGGAAAAAGGAAAAAAACCCAAAAGAAATCCTGGAAAAAAACCCAGAAAGTCCGACGCTCTGTTTCCTTCCCAAAGGAAAAAAAAGTCCCCTAAGCTGGGGGGAAAAAAACTCCCAGGCCAAAGGAAAAAAACTCAATGCCAGCAACTCACAAGAAAAACAGGAGCCATGAAATCTCTGACCTTCAAAACACAGGACTGTTTCGAAAAAGTTTTTTTCTAGCTAGGTTTTTCTCTTCACTTTCTAGTTGAGTTTTAGTGGCATAAAATTCATTTTCTGGCACAAAATAAGGATATGAGATACATTATAAAGTCACTCCAAGACAATATCTCACTTGACTTTTCTCAGTGAAAAATAGCAGATTCCCAGAAAAAATATTTCCTCCCTGTATACTCAAAACTAACATTTTTTTTTCTCAGAAAACCATCAAATAAAAGCCACAAAAAAAATTAGTGCCGAGACTGAGGCTTTATGTTTGTTACCTGGTGACACAACAGCATTAGATGTGTTCTCTCTTGTTCCCTTGCAAAACAGTATGATGAGGGTTGAACGGTGCTATACAAAGGGCGTTGCATTGGGGATTTTGTGACCCATGGGCAGGATCCAGCACTTTGTCTTGTTGAACTTCATACAACCGGCCTGGGCCATTGAACCAGCCTGCCCAGATCCCTCTATAGAGCTTTCCTGCACTCCTTGAGATCAATATTCCCACAGCTCAGCTTGATGTCATCTGCAAACTGACAGGGTGCACTGAATCCCCTTGTCCAGATCATTGATAAAGATATTTAACAGAAGTGGCCTCAGTATTAAGTCCTGGGGAACACCACTGGTGATTGGCTGCCAAACAAATACATCTAATTCTTCATGTACAATCAAAAGTGTAGTTTTAAATGGCTCTGATTATGAGGGGCAGCTTGCACAAGCTCGGGCCTATATCAAATTCAAATGCAGAATAAAGTTTTGTGTAAATTTTGGAGGAGTTCAACAACTGGAGATGAAGTTGTCTGGCTGATCAGATGGAGGTTTATGCTGAACCTCTGAAAATGATAGTGGATCCTAAATGAGCCATATAGAAGGTTTTGAAACGTTTGCCCTTGACAATTTAATAGGCCAAATTTTCTTTTATGTACATTACATAGATACATTATTAGATAAAAACCTGATTAGATAATACATTATTAGATAATACTGTTATGTCACAATGACAGTCCTATTGAAACTTTCAGTTGATAACCAATGGACTTGCAAGAACAACAATAATGTTCATCAGTACCGATAAAATCTTCTGTAGTGTCTTTATCGCTTTACTTGAAGTAGCTCAAGTTCCTGATTAATTATTCATTTTCTGTAATGTCTGAAGATTGGTCCAGATAAGTTTAATTAAAAAGCATCAGCTGAATAATGTTGAGGAAGGTTCTGTGTGGGATCTTTCTGATACCTTACTTCTCTCTTGATGTTTAAAGGAGTTATCCTGCTGAGGTTATTTTGTCAGGTTTCTGTCAGACTGTCTTTCCCACATTTTGCAGTTCATTGCTGCAGTCTCTGATAATCTTACCACACTGACTGGCTCCAGTTATTACCCTTTATATGAAGGATCTATGTTGAAAGCCAGTTATGAGTTTCTGTCCCAGCGGATTGCATGATGAAGTTGAAGCAGGCTGTCATCCAAAGCTGTATAATAGCCTCAGCTGGGAAATACAAAAGTGCCATGGATTATTGATAGAGTCATATCTGCAGTTCTGCTGACAAATTTGATGCCTCTTTTGCTAGGTTTCCGTTATTAAGAAATACCTCTGTTAGTATGTCCCTCCTTTCTCTCTCCCTGTGTGTTCCATTTGGCTTGGCTTATGACTTGACGTTGTGCCATAAATGCCAGTGAAAAACTACGTTATACTTAATAACCCTAATGTTACAAGGAAAAATTATAAACTTAACAGAATTCTAATGACCTTCATTAAAAAAAACCCCAAAATATCCCTAGAAGTATAAAATTAACAGACCACTTAAAAATTATCTTTTATTCTACTTTCTTTCAAAGTACTTCATAAAGCATTAAAATGCATCATTTTTCTTCATTATGAATATCTGTGGTGCAAAGGAAAAGGCAGAGAAAGGAAGATTATTCTACCAGTTCTTAACAGTTTAACTTATATGCTGGTAAAATAAGTCTTCAGTAATTCATCAAAACTACACCCATGTTGGCATGAAAAAACTACCAACTTCATTACATTGTAGGCCATAACTGTTATAAGGAAAAGTGAACATACAATTTTGAAGATTTTGATTGACATAACTGCAAAAATTAACTATTAATATTTTTGTGAAAATTCTACCACTGCTACCTCTGTGTTGTAGACCAGTTTTTCTCTAGCTGAAGTATAAGGGCAGAGAGGGAAAAATGGGGTGAATTATGGTGGTAGCGTGGATTCTGCAAAGCATATTTCTCTTCTCAGTCATATATTCAGCCAAGATATGGAAGCATGAGATACAGTATTTGGCTAAGACTAAAGTATATGTCCAAGATGGAAATGTCATGACACTAGATTAACTTAGGGAGATATGAAAGATGTCTTTGGTCTTTCAAAAGATATGAAATCAAGAATCGTGGAGTCACAGAATTAACTAGGTTGGAAAAGATGTTTGAGATCATCAAGTCCAACCTATTACCTAACACCATCTCACCAACTAAACCATGGCACTAAGTGCCACATCCAGGGTTTTTTTTAAACTTCTGGGGACAATGGCTCCATGGGAAGCCCATTCCAATGGTCAATCACTCTTTCCGTGAAGAATTATTTTCCTGACATCAAGCCTAAACTTCTGCTGGCAGAGCTTGAGACTGTTTCCTCTCTTTCTGTCACTGATTGCCTGGGAGAAGAGACTGACACCTGTCTGGCTACAACCTTCTTTCAGATAGTGGTAGAGAGCAATAAGGTCTCCCTTGAGCTTCCTCATCTCCAGGCTAAACAATCCCAGCTCCCTCAGGCGGTCTTCAAAGGGCTCGTGCTCCAGACCCCTCACCAGCCTTGTTGCCCTTCTCTGGACATGCTCCAGCCCCTCAGCATCTTTCTTCAATTAAGGGGCCCCAGAACTGGACACAGTACTCAAAGTGCAGCCTACCTAGTGCTGAGTACAGAGGAAGAATAACTTCCCTAGTCCTGCTGGCCACACTATTCCTGATACAGGCCAGGATGCCATTGGCTTTCTTGGCCACCTGGGCACACTGCTGGCTCATGTTCAGCCAGCTGTCAACCAGTAGCCCCAGGTCCCTTTCTGCCTGGCTGCTCTCCAGCCACTCTGTCCCCAGCCTGTAGCTCTGCATGGGATTATCATGGCCAAAGTGTAGGATCCAGCACTTAGACTTGTTAAATCTCATGTCATTGGATTCATGTAATTGGACCAGAGTGTCAAGGTCCCTCTGCAGAGCTCTCCTGCCTTCTAACAGATTGAGACTTGCTCCCAACTTGGTGACATCTGCAAACTTACTATATCCTCAATAAAGATATTAAACTGGGCCCAACACTTATCCCTGGGGGACACCACTACTAACAGGCAACCAACTGGTTGTGGCACCACTCACCATTACTCTCTGGGCCTGGCCATCCAGCCAGTTCTTAACTCAGCACAGAGTGCATCTGTACAGGCTGTGGGCTGCCAGTTTTTCCAGGAGTTTCCTGTGGGATGGTGTCAAAGGCTTTGCTGAAGTCCAGGTAGACTACATTCACAGCCTTTCCCCCCATCCACCAGGCAAGTCACCTGCTCATAGCTGAAAAGTATCTTGGCTAACCATTTTCAAAGGAGAAGGGAGACACCACTTCTCTGGGCTGTGATCAGTGCATCTCCACCTCTACTCCAAGTCATAAAAGGTTTTGACTGCTCCCACATACAGCATTAAGTCCTTCCACCACTACAGAGGATCTGGCTGAATCTTCATTTCTGACAAGGGACAGTTGAGATCTACCAAAATGTCTTAAAATGAGGCTGAAATTGTTGAATACTGACCTGGCCCTTTTATTAACTCTTTTGTTTTTTTTTAATTCAGAATAAATGAGAAAAAAATTAGGAAAAAAGGAAAGCCATCCCCATGCTAATGAAAACAATGATTGAACCAGGACAGTGAGATCAAGCTCTCAGCAGTGCTTTAATGAAACAAAATTTTGTTAAAGACCAGATATTCCAAAACACTCTCTGGCATATGATCATCTAAGTATCTGTCAGTGGTAAATCAATTACTTTGTGCCAAATGTCCCTTTTGCAAAGCAACATTAAAACATTCTGTTCAGTGTATAAATACTGGGAAAATTGCCCTTCACTTATTAATTTTGAAATAGATATTGATACAGAAATTACTTAGCTAATTTGGACAAACTTCCCTCTGAGGTGAATGGTACTTCACTGTTCTGTGTAGTGTGTCATTGTGTTATGCTCCTTTGTGTACCAGCAGAAAAAGGGCCTGTTGGCTTGGTCCAACCAGACTGCTGTCCCTTGGGATGCATGGAGATCCCAGGAGGGAAAGGGAAATTGTTTTTCTCTTGAGAAGTCACTCAGAAGGGGGAGTCTCTTCATCATGTTGTGGAACATAGAACTGAGGAGTCATGGGTGAGCTGTAAGCCTGAAGAAAACAGATTGGGCAGGGGTGAGTCATGTATCCCATCCTTCAAGTGACAGATTGTAAACTGTCCTTCTAGACAGCCAGAGGTAACTGAGGAGTTTATAGCAGCTGGTGAAAAAATTTGCACATCTTCTGTATTGAGTAGATCCAAAGGAAAGACACCAGTTTGCAAGAAGACATGTCCCATTCTAAGTTTTTTACTAACTACAAAAAAAACCCAGAAAAACAAATCTTTCAGTTCACTTAGCTTTCTGGGGTTCTTTC
Organism: Calyptomena viridis; assembly: GCA_013390005.1. Lineage (NCBI taxonomy): Eukaryota > Metazoa > Chordata > Aves > Passeriformes > Eurylaimidae > Calyptomena > Calyptomena viridis. The sequence goes on from WEIV01005247.1 coordinate 133,510, forward strand.
TTCTGAAAAAAAGAATGTAGAATGAAGCATTACGGTTTGGCAGTCTCAGGGACATATCATGCCAACAACATCCTGATGATACCTTGAAGTATCATCATGTTTGCACAGAGTATTCCTTTTTATGGTAAACACAAGCATAAGGTAACTATCTAAAAGTGTTAGCCTGTTGTCTGCCTGGCCTATGTTTATATTTATATTTATTTATATTTATATCTATATAATCTATATCTATATCTATATCTATATTTATATTATAATTTTCTTAAGTAGTAAAAAGACAAGTTGTTGTGGTTTTAAGTAGCCAGAGTTTTTTATTAGCTGGGGGGGCTAGGAGAGAGGCTTCTTTAAGAAGCTGCTAGAGT
>WEIV01005247.1:141015-160390 GCA_013390005.1 Calyptomena viridis
ATATTGAGGCACTTCTTTATTGTGCATAATAAGTTTGTGAAGAGTATAGGAATAACAGAGTTGGTTTTTTTCCTAAAAATAAAATTACTGGAAAGCATTAAGCTATGCCTCTCTAGAGCTTCAAGGTCTTTTATGTCAACAGTAAAATTATATTATAGTCAATTTTAGAACAAAAATGCTCTAACTCATCAAAATGATCAAAGTTTCAATTAGACAGTTTTTGAAAGTGTGATTTTGGTGAGCAAAAAGAAGGATGTGTGTTGGAAAAATGCTACTACTCAGTAATTTTTTTATGCATGTCTGCCCATTTTTATTTTATTCTCCAACTTTTCCTGGTTATGTAGATCCTGAGATATATTATGGTAGTCCTGTCTCAATTCTGGCAATGCATGCAGTTACCTCCATGGAGAAGTATTCCTTATTTTCTGGGGATATTTGAAATAATCTAGTTTGACTGAATATGCAATTTATTATCACAATGCTTTGTAATGGTGAATGCCCTTATTCCAATCTTGTTCTGCAATAAATATTTTAAAGTTTATTCTTTCTCAGGTTTTTATTCATCTAAATGTTCTTTCGAATTTTCACTGCTAGTACTAATAGTATCACAAGCAGTATAATTTTTTCATTCTTTTATAAAGATGACTTGCAAAATTCCAATCATAGCTGCTGTTCTTTCATACGATTGGGGAAAATGTCTGTATAAATGTATGGAATTATCCTGAAAATGAATAAAACTATGATTGGCCTAATCTAACAAATCACATGCAAATAAATGACAACAAGTAAATGACTTACTTTCAGTGGGCTCTCAGGATTTTTGTAGGTTTTTGAACAAACAATTTTTAAGGGTTCGTTTGTTGTTTTGCCCCATCTTATGTATGTGTGTTAAAGTGATTCAGAAATTCACCATGACTTAAACCTTTGTAAGCTATTTTAGAAGCTGAAAATACTATCTGAATGTTCAATAAGGTGAATTATATTTTACTGCAGATGATTTAAAACTGCTTACAATATCAGAATAGTAGCCTCTTGTCATATCCATGAATGTTAAGTTTTATGATTTTTTCTGTTTATTAGGCTTTTTTATTTTTATAGGAAATAATATGACTGATAACCCTGTCTCTTGGAATAAAGTAAAGCCTTGAGGTTAAAGCTGTCTAGACTCTTTTTTCAGTTTGCTTTCTGACCTTTTCTTGTATTACAGCAAGTGAACTAACATCTGACAAACCTTTAATTTTGGCAGGTTAGGCTACATGTTGTTTGGAAGAGAACTACAGTTTAAAGACAAATGTCTTCAAACTTTAATACTGTCATATTTCACAGTTCAACTGAACTTGACTACTTCTGCTTTTTTTTTTTCATTTCTTTAAGCAAATATATTTTCTAGCATTTAAATTACTTTGTAGACTTTAAGCAGGATTTTTAAGCTGGAAAACAAATACTTTTAGTTTTGAGCACAGACAGCAAAAAGGCAAAATTTTGATGATTTCTTATGATATCAGTCCTTTCAATAGCCTGACCTATTTTCAGTAGTTATTGCTCCTCTGACAACTGCTTTTTAAATATCAGTCTATAAAGGTTATGTAAGTTAATGTGGTTTTATTTATCTCATATTTTTAAGTGTGAGAGCGAGGGAACACTGATTACACCATTCTTAGTCTTAGTGCTGTAACAAGTATTCCAGAAGTTTTTACATGCTAAAAATTCATGGGCATAGAAATGCCACATAAAACTTCTGTGTTGGAAGATGCATAAAAGCTCACATGCATGTTGCATACAAATATTCCCCTCCTTCTTAATGCTGAAGGGTTGACCTCTGACCACTATCCACCCCCTGGATTTGGCCATGGAAACAATTCCTCATCCACTGAACAGTCCACTCATCAAATCTGTATATCTCCAATTTAGAGAGAAGGATGCTGCGGGGGACTCTGTCAATGCCCTTACAGAAGTCCAGATAAATGAAAAATTGCCATACAAGCACAGATGGCTTTAATGCAAAAAGTTAATTGTACACTATATGTGGGGTTAGTAATTATTGCAGGATTTATATTGTAGATGAGGCTTTTTTCTAGAGGATTTTTGAGAAGTCCAGGGGAAAAAAAAAGGAAGCAAACTGATGGTTTTGTGGTCAGATATTGTGTTAGACCTTACAACTTTTCTTTAAACTCTCTTTCAAGATCTTCAGAACTGTGAAAACACAAAAACCCCTCATATCAAAGTTTTGGAGATCCCAATTTAACACCACAGAAATGCTTTGTGTGTGTAAACACATAGTTCTCTGTTAATACATAAGATGCTTTGATGAGATCCACAATTCAAGGATTTTAATTTGTTTCCATACTTATTCCTTATTTTTGTAATAAAAAAAAAAAGCAAAAGCAAAGACCACCTATGGAATTCCATTTATGTAACTATAGAACTCTCCCACCCTGTTCTGTGTTAATATCAACAGTTGAAATCTAAATATTTCTAAGAAATTTTTTTTTCTGTAATTTATGAAAATTAAGAGAAATTCTTTTCTTTCTTGAAGGGACAAAGACTAAATGCTTTATTGAATTTCCCTGAAGGATATTTAGTTTTGAAAGAAAATGCAATGTTTTGACTTTACCGGATTTAATGTTTCATGTGTATTTGTTTCAACAGAAAATGGCCTTGGTTAAATATTCTTCACAAGCAATTCTAGTTGATGTATTATTTATATTTTTATTTGTATGTTTGATTTTGGTTCATGCAGACCTTGCCTCATCTTGAGTAAATAAAGCTTTGTGGTCTATAGCATCAAAATGTTTAATAATTGTGGTGTGTTTCATAAATATATGGTATTTTCAGAAATGTGGAGCTTTCATAATAATTTAACCATGTATATATATATATACATATATATATATGTGTATATATATATTTTTTCTAGGAGTTTGACAACTCATTTGGGATTTCATTATGTTCTTTTTGCTGTATTTTACTGTTTGTATCTGTTCTGCATACTCACTACTATGAAGGGTGAAAGGCTAAAACCAGATAAACTTTCTTTTTCCCTAAAAGAATTTCCCTTACCTCCTTTCACAGAATGATACTTTGACTATAAATGCTGTAGTGCCTAAAAGACTGAGGAAGGAAAGAAGTATCTCAAGTAGGTATTCATGAGTTCATATACGTAGACTATACATAGGGTTCGTATCCCTTTCAGACTATCTGTCTGACAGGCTGGAGCCTTTTAAGAAAATATGTTCTATACTTTTGAGGAATCTCTCTTTTTGACTAAAGAATATGGCAAAAGAGGTCTTATAATGAGTTATAACACTTTATAATGCCTTAGAACGAAGTCAGAAATGCTTAACAAATATGAAGAAATATAAATTTGTGGATATCACTTTATCTTCCTTGTATTTATGAGCAACATCTGATACGTTTAATTTTCTGGAAGAGGAGGCTGGAGATAATGCATACTAACAAGTGAAGTGCTTTGATTCATGCTTCTGAATGCAAATTTTATTGTAAATAGAATCCAAGAACATTTTGATCTGTTGTAGGGGAATTATTACTTCATTTATGGTGGTTCATATGGCTTGAAGAAATCTGGAATTATGTTTGTCTTTAAATCACTCCCTTCAAGAACAACTCCATCAGAGCTGGGAAAAAATGAAACCAAGCATTATATGCTTACAAAATTTTTTGTTCATTTGCCTTCTGGAATACAATGAAAATTATGTTTGAAAAGACCTTGGGTATATGGTTGATATCAACAAATGACCATAGAGAGTAGTCAACAGTCTAGAAGATTCATAATGCAAAGTGTACTGGTTTGTCCAAGCAGCCTCTTTGCCTGGTAAAATAAAATGCTGGCAATTTTCTATTTTCATGCAATTCTAGTGTAAATTACTGCAAAGAAAAAAAAAAATTGATGCTGAGCAACCTTACACTGAGAAAGTCTCAAATTAGTGAGAATGTTGCCCGAATTTTCATAGATGTGAAGTAACTTACATAAGTAAGATGATCAAAAATTCATTTTAGTCATTTAGAGAAAACAGATACGCATGAGCAAAGTATGGTCTAGGCATATATGGTCCCTCATATAAAACCTGTCACATGAAATAGTTATTTGTGTTTTGTGTTGATGGGAGGTTTTTTAATAGATTTGAAAGTGCCTGTATCGATGAACAACATCTTGATCTTGTCCAGTGAAAGGATTTCTGTAACTAACTTTAAGAATTAGACCTCACTTATTCTTTTTCTTAACTATGATCTGAATTTCCCCATTATCACCGAATTCTGAAAATCTTCAGACATATTTGAGAATGTGTTCTGGTTTTGCCTGGGATAGAGTCCATTTTCTTCATATTAGCTGGTATAATGTTCTATCCCAGATGAAACCAGAACAGAATCATAGCAGCATAGTGTATTGACTATGGGATTTTTTTTTTCATTTGGCAACTAACCTGTAATCTGACGGTCCAGGAATTCTAGAAGTTATATATTGGAAATGATGATTCTTATCTGAAAAATCTTCAGCTCAGAAAATTCTGTATGTGCCAGTTAATTAAATAAGATATGCCATTATAACATTATTTTTGAGTAACCAAAATTAATTGCTCTACATATTATCTGAAGAATCCTTTCATACTTTGTATTTATTTATTTAGAGATTCATATTTGCCTCATTTCCCTGTTATAGAATAAATAATAATTTTTATCTATATATTAAAAAACCCCTGGTAATATTAGTCAAAAGGGTTTTGAGCAAATAGGTCTTGCACTCTTGTAAGACCCCAGTTCCAAAGCTACAACCTTAACTGGGAGTATTACTTATATTTACAGCTTTAAAGTTTGCCCACCAAACTTTTGCAAAGCCTTTAGTTTGCTAATACGTTAAAATAGTGTAAAGAGAAAATGGTGATACATTTTCCCAAGAGAATTTCTTTTAATTTAGTAAGAAAATAAAACATTTTGGTGAAAGGTTTTACAGGGATAAGGCAGAAGCATTCCACAAAAGCACCTAGCGCAAAACACTTCACAGTTTAGTAAAATACAGCCCATTGATTTTAAGTTAGCCAAAAGAGATTAAGAGTAAAGAAAAGAGTAAAGTAAGAAAAGAGATTAAAAGAAGAGAGGAGACAAAAGAAATAGATTAGAATACAAAAAAGAATTACTTCCAAGAATCCAATGGCTCATACAGTGGCAGCCAGAGAAGGAAGAGAAAAACAAAAATGGAGCCTCATGCTCATGGTTTTATGTCGTCTGGCCAGTATCGCTACAACCCCCATGGGGCACCTGTGGTTCACTGACCACTCTATAGACATGAACTACAGTGATAGGCAGTGTAGCCAGTCAGAGGCTGTGTCAGACATGGGCAGGCTACCAGGAAGGCTTTTTGACTGACAGCTGCCTCATGCAGGCTTCCAGCCCTGCCATGTGGCTTCACCGCCATGTACCTTCCCTCCTGGCCACTCCCCTAATATGCATGTGGTTTGTTCTGACTCAGTAGAATATTAATAAGTGACCCAGTGTCTCACAGCACTGCTGGAAAATCTCTTGAACTCTGGCTATGTGAAGAAGTTTCCAAAGTTCAGGGGAATATTCAAGTGTCTTTGTTCTAATCCCACTGTTGCTAAGACTTTGAGATACTTTTTTTACCTAAGGCTGTATGGCTAATACTTTGCATTTGGACCTAATGCCGACTTCTTTTTGTGTATAGCTCTTGTATAAAATATTTTGTATTAATCTGATACTGTTGATGATGAAAAGAAGGGTGACCTTATGAACAATGAGGAATTCTTCACCAACTATTGAACATCTCTGGGCATCTCTGATTTTCTTCCTCTTCACCAGCACTGATGAAGCACTAATCAATGTAATGTTATTCAATGAGCTTTATCTGTTCTTAAGTGGATACACTTCAGTAGAAGCTATGGAGGTGCTATGTATCAGCTGAGAGAACTAATTTCATTGAATAAGAACTTTTGAGATTTTTGTCTGTACTTGGAACAATAAATGGGATTGCATGGTAAATGGTAAATTTTTTTGAAAACTGCAGTCTTCAGCTGTGGAAAAATGTAGCTAAGCTGTCTGTCTGGCCTAGGAGGTCTGGAAAAAGTCTTTGCTATATTGGGAAGAGTTTGTGAATGTCAGCTGAGTAAGCTGAGAAAAATGTGATTCTGAATGTTGGTTTCACACATCAGACCAGTGGTTTTGTGACCACAATGCAGCAAAAGAATCCATTTACTATCATTATAATCAATTACTTAGTTATTGTAGCTACATTTTTAATTTTCTTTTTCTCAATTGTCTTGGTATGTTTTAATGTCTTTTTTTCTCTTGAAATGTATTCCTGAAAGCATTTACAAAAGCTCGTTGTATTAAAGTGCTACAGAGAAAAGTCTGGGAGAGCACTGGAGTATTATTAACCTTCAAGGGACTGCATTCCCATTGTAAAATGGCGCAACTTCACTAGATTGCAAATGAAGTTACACTCTAGCCAGACCAGGAAATTTCCTAGATGGTGAGTTTAACTTACTTGATGTAATTCCATGTCAGAGCCACAGTAAAACATTTTGAATGTAATCTTAAGAAAGAATTTCACCCCATTTCAGTGGCTCCTTCTCTTATTTATGTCTCCATTTCCCTAGTGAAAGCACTGTTAAAGCTGATGCAGGAATGCAAACTATTTTAATTTTGAGAAAAGCCTGGTTTGATTAAATTTGATCTAGATTAAGCTGAAATAAATTTTATTGGCTCTTAGTGTGAGCTGCTAATGAGCTATTAATAAAATCTGTGTTGCTTTTCAAGAATTAAGGTTTTTTTTGTTGTTAAACATTGATAAGATAGGAAACGAGAACCTTAAAATAGCACATATGGAAGAGTGTCACCAAACTAAAAGAAGTGTCAGAAATTTTATGTACTAAATTATGAATGCTATGGATTGTGAAAATCTAGAATGTCATAACAAATCCTGATTCTTCTTCTCACAAGATGTGAAGGAACTACTTGTACCACCCAGCTTGAGACATTTAGTTTAAACTGAATCAAATAGTTGACTGGTTCAAAGAGAGATTCTACCACAGGACAATACATCCCTTTAGAATGGATTAATCATGATACTCCCTTCAACCACCCTATCAGTAGATATCTACCTAATAACTGTTGCTTTACAATGTTAGTTGTTGGGTACAGTGGCCTAAAGAGCGATACATAGGTCAGCAATTGAATACGAAGATTTAGTAATTCTTCACTGCACAGTTCAACAAGTGCTCTCTTGATGAAAATAAGAGTTGAGAAACAGCAGATAAAATGGAGGAGATACAGACACATGGAGATATGGATCAGAACTTCAACCTTTGGAAACTATGGATCACTTCTGAAGTTGTTGAGTAAATGTACTCACTTTATTCTGAAGGTGGCTGAAATACCTTTTAATTTACATTTTATGCTCTGAATAAGGAAGCTGTGTGGATCGTATTCCAATTTTAGCAATCATCTTCTGAATAAATGCAAAGGAGGAATCTGCGCGTGAAGGAAGCGATATGTCATGATAGCAACTCTTTAACATGTCAACAATCAGTAATTTATTTTCCAATGACACTAGTTTAGGAAGAAGAAAGAGTAATCTAGAGTGGTAGGAAGGCCAAAGCAAATGAAGAATTCAGAGGAGTAGAGATTTCTGAATGTGTTAAAAGTCATCATGTGAAGCAGGCAGCACAAGTAGGCTAGTAGAGACGAAACTATATATATATCCTTTTGTTTTGCTTTGTCATCTGTTAAGAAAAAAGCAACCATTTTAAAACAAAGGTATATCCTTTATCCAAGACCTGTATCCAAGATATGTAGTTCCCCTGCAAACACTATTCATAGGATGGTAAGTAAATTTTACTTGGATTTGGTCAAGTAAAATTCATTGTCCTGATTTAGAAATAGGGGTTTAGTATAAGTTTTAATATAAGTTTTTAAGAAATCCATAAAGCTAAGCTAAGTTAAAGCTGTATGCAGTTTTTTCTCTTTCGCTCCTTTTGGCCTGGTATTTAGAGATAAGGTAGGAATGAGAGCAGAAGAAAAACAAAAGCGCCACCCAGAGGGTTAGCAGACAGGGAGAGAGATAGCATGGGACATATGAGACACTTTGGCACCTTAGAGAACCAAACAAGATTGTGGTTTAGCTATGCTTGTAAAAGGCTGTTTTCTTGGTCAGGGGTCGTGCTAAACCCTGAGGAAGAGCATGATCTTCATCCTCAAAGACCCTTTGGCGACCACCAATAGGGGCAGGGTTGAGATGGGGATGGGGAGGGAACCTATGCTAATAAGTTCTTAGAATTAATTTTAATATGCAATGCCTATTCCTGGAAATATGATATATATTCATAAGGCAGTCATACATATGTATATTTAGATGGATTTAAGCGTGGTTGACTAATTCAGGAGAGGAAATGGGTATAGGTGAAAATCCTTTCTCATTCTCTGCAGAGGGCAATAAATTTTTATAACTGCTTACAAGCTTTCGAAGTTTTTTGGAGTCTGCAGTCCGGAATTCAGTACCGTTGCAAATTTCCACTGAAAGTAATCCTTTCAAAACAATTTCAGTTATGATTATAGGGATTGTTAAAAACATTATGGAATTTATTGATTCATAGAATGAACAATATGAATATTTCAGAAGGTAAACTGGAGTAGAAATTTCTTCCACTTACAAGCTTTTTGTTTTTTTGGTCTACCATGTCTTAAATCCTTATTATGACTGAGATGGGGGTAGGGGTGATGATGGTAGGGTTGAGTTTTTTATTTTTTTTCCCCATAATTTTAAAATATCTTGGGTCACGAAGTCCTAGGAAGAAACAAAACAAAACAAAAAATCCCAAACCAAAACCCCAAACCCTACGATAATTTAATTTGAGGTGCTATGTTGTAATTACATATTAAAGAAAACAATCTTTTAAAGAGTGAAATTTGAAGCTTGTAGGGAAATTTGGGACAAATCCGGTCAGAAGGTTATTATTTTGTAGTGAATTAATCTCTGATGAGCTGGGAAATGCAATGTTCTATATGGTATTAAAACTCAACTTAAGTGGCCAAAATATTGTTCTTATTATGGTATTAGTCCAGATTCCCTTATTTCAGTGATGTTTCAAAGTGAGAATCATGCTAGGGTTTATAATTTATTATAAGGATTCTTTCAAATAATAGTTGTATGACAAAATATACTATGTCTTTGTTATTAGTTTGAGGTCAGCGGACTTAGTTGGTAGGTCCAAAAATGCAGCTCAGCTTGTGGATTTTGTGATTCACCTGCAAGTACTGTTGTTTTATTGCACAGGGTAGTGGTGTCTTTCCTGTCACTTAAGTTCAACTCAGTGAACATCTCATTTCTTCAAAGAAGTTTCACTAGTGGGATTTATAGAAGTGAAAAGGAGAGATTATCTAGCCTCCAATCCCTATTTTCCATGTCAGCAGATCTGAGAATAAAATCTGGGAAAGGAGCCAACTCTTCTGAAAAATACATGTAATATTGTAATGAAAATGAGGGCAGAATTGCATTTGTAGACAATGTAGGGAACTGTGAACTAACACCAATAACTCTGTGCCCTTTAACTTGTGAAAAAGTTCTGTATTTTCACAACCCTGCAGTGGTTTAAGTGAGTCTTAAATATTTTCAAGGAAGATAAAAGAATGCTATGGTGCTATTAAAAATGTATTTAAGTATTTTATGTAGTCTAATGAAAATATTGCACGTGACTGTTTCTTGTCAGACTGAGAATTGGTCAGATTCATAGACTGAGAGAAAACTACCTGCACTATGATACCACTTCCACTAATTGCTCCAAATATTTTGTTAGAACAGGCATAGGCTCCTAAAGAAGACTGCAACATAAATCAATGTAAAGAGATTTTGTAAGACAGGCCTTGGATAAAAATGAGAAGTTAATAAAAAATCCATCATCCTTCTTGATACATACTTTTTTAAAAACATTAATACTTGCTTTATTCTTCCTAGAATGTTTAGGTTCTAATATTTTCAGGCCAATTCTTTGGCTTAACTCCAGTATTTTCTGGGGTGGCCTATATTGTGTGCCTGTAAGTGAGTCCCTGTAAGTGATTTTTAAGTCTGTAGCAATACAAAACAAACGAACAATAAAAGACCCTTCAAGATAAAGCCTTTGACTGGTATTTCTCATAATAAATGTCTGTTTCAGCTGGGAAAAGAAAACAATCTGTCTTTCAACAGTTCCCGGGAAATGTTTTTTATGGGTGGAGATACTGAGTATTCAGTAAGGAGGTTTTGAGGTAAAAACTTGGAACAGATATTTAATGGTATTTGTAAAAGGTCCTCCAGAATAATTTATCTATTTCTATGATTAGGAAGAGCAAATTTGTGTATCCTGTCCTCCCATTCATTCGTCCTTCAGATTTTTACATTCTCTTAACAGTTATATCTCAGGTTAAAAGCTAGGTTTTTTTGCATATTATACTCTTTCTTTTCATGAGAGCACCTCTGATAGACTAATTTGTCCCTTACATATTTAAACTGTGTTCTAAGGTCTGGGTAAAAAGAAGATACGTTTTTTGTTTTTTTTTTTTTTTTGGCACCTGTACCCATTGCTCTGCTGAGGAAAATAGAAGTACTTATCTCTTGGTGCAGGGACAGCACACCCATGAAGTTTTCTCTGTAATTATACTGTGGCAATGCACAGCCTGGCTAGCTTAGCATTTACTAAACTAGGAAGGAAGCTGATCACTGGGGGAAAAAAAAAATAGGAGAAGAAGAAGAAATGAAGAAAGAGAGAGAAAAAGAGAAAATTATAGATACCACCCAGAGTCCTGTGCAAGTCCACCTTTCACATGTCCAGGTGGCAGGCTTCAAATGAGCAGGCATAGCACATGTTGCTGCTTTTATTTACTTTGCTCCCTCTGTGGCCATACCCTCCACCCCCAGGCAGGACTTCTGGCCCACTGTCCACTCTGGGACTCTGTGGTGGGGTGAGAGGCATTGCTCCTGGTGTATTAGTCAGAGGCTGGTTTAGGGAGAAAAGGGGATGTGGCACGGGCGAGTGCTCCCAAGTTGTTTTTGGCAGCGGCTTCAGAGCTGCTGAATGACATCTACAGGGACTGTGGTGTGCGATAGGGCATTACCTCACCTTCATGAAATTTGTCCTGTCCCTTCCTCACTCCACCACACACACTTGAGTTGGTCAGAGCCAATAATTAATCTAATAATCCAGTGTCCCACAGTTGCATGCTGTGAGTGAGTTGTGCCCACCTGCTGCATCAGTGGCCATCCATCCATGAGTCCATGCATCCACGCATCCATGCACCCATTCATCCGTCCATCCACTCGATATACCCCAAATGATGACCTTTTGGTCTATCTTCTGTATGAACCAGAATGAGACTAAGACTTTATGATTTCTTTTCATTCAACCAAAATATTGAAGGAGCACGCAGCTTCTGGCTTTAGTGTGCTTCAGGTGCACTCACTGGGGAAAAAAAAAGCCATTTCTGTATACAATCAAATAGCTAATGGGTGTGACCCTTGAATGCTGGTCAAATTTAGAAATTAAAATAGACCAATGACAGTTATTTCAGCTCTTTTATCTAGATAATCATGGAAATCTTGCTCATCAGAGCATGTATTCTGGTTAATAAGAGCTGTTTGAAAAAATGCTTTGCAAATTTCGGTTCTGAACTTCTGTTTTTCAGGGTCCTATAATTCTTGAAGAGGAAAAAGAAAATGATAAATTGAGATCATAATTTACTAGAGATGTGTTATTTAATTTTCTTTTCCCCTTCTGTTTACATTCATTTCTTAGAATTCACATACTAACAATATTAATGACAAACAAGAAAATGAGATTTAGCTGTGAAAAGATGATACTGTTAAACACATGGTGTTTACTTCCTTCTAGTGGACTCCATTGTTTTTTCGGCATTAAAATATAATGTGCACGGAGAGTAGCCATGCTGGCAGAACTTGTCTGTAATTGCTCTAACATCACATAAATGGATCATAAAAAGCTTTTAAAGAAGACATTATGGTCTGCTGTTTCAATGATCTGTGTTCGAGGAAATTAATTCTTAGCCAACAGTGTGCAGATCCTCTTTGTGCTGAACCGGTTGAAATCAGCATTTAATCAAGGAATCTGCAAGATTTTTTGTGTAGGGTATTAATCTGCTGGTGCTTCTAAATCATGTTTTGTATCCTTTGGTCCTTCTTTTTATCCTCACCTTAGCATCTCTCAATTGTTTAATTCTGCAGAAGACAGACTTCCTAAAACAATGATTCAGACATTAGAAGCTCGTTGTCATCACAATGTTAATTCACTCCAACTGACTCACTTGTTGTGAAAATGCTATATTTTGACTACATGCCAAACGTATTTGTAGTGAAACAACCTGCATATATTCAGCAGAAAAGCAATTAGCTTTGGTGAAACCACACAACTTTTATCTTACTTGTGCACTTTCAAAGATATGTTTTTAAGATGTAGTTGAAATCTGTAATACAGGGGGATTTCGTGAAGGGATAGGAAAGACTTGTTGTGAAGAATGTTGAAGAAGTATGTATATCTTCACCTTGGTACAAGATTTTATAACAGAATGAACAAGCACGTCACTGATATTTCTTTAAAATATCCTCAGTGGTGCTGATTCACAAAGCATTTGTATTCTATATGGGCATTTTCTTGCTCTGCCCTCAAGCAGCTTGTTCTGAGAAACACACATAATTTATCAGTGTTTGGAATCTGCCTTTATATAACCTTGTGGTGTTCCTGAATATGTGAAGTTCTTAATAGAAAAAGTGAATTATTTCTGGTGCAAATGCCACATAGTAATGAATTTCTCTTAATATCTCATAGTTTTACTCTATGCTGGCACCCTGAAGTGTCAATGAAAAAATGAAAATGAGATTGTGGCTGTGGATTAAATGTAAATGATGTGTATTGTACATTTGGCAGCTTGTTTCTTCCTGTCCTAAATTGTTTCTTCAGCTAGTTTATGACTACAGTCTCTGAATGACTTGTCAAAAATGTCATAGTGTGAAAATGAATCAATTAGTACTTTATCATCTATATTTTATTTATTTTACATTTTATTTGGGTTTGTTAAAAGGGAGCAATGAAGTTACAACAGGTAGAAAAAAATCTATTACAGCAGTCATTTACCAAATATCCCTACAAGGTTTCTTGTAACATTATAATTATGATCACACACACAGTGATTGTAACAAGGTGGAAACTAGAGAATCTTGTAATATTAGTTGCTTTGTTTCATATTTTTTCTAAGTAAATATTAGTTTCCTTTTAAATGTGTATTACAGAAATTAAATGGAAAATTTAAATATAAAGGTACATAGTTGAGCCCAGTCTTAGAGAGTAGTTCTATCTCTCCAATGGCAACTATGTGCTTGCTCATTAAATAATTGGTTCACTTGAGATGATCATGTTTATGTGGGCCTGTCACCTCTGAATTTAGGAGGTGATATATGCATGTATTTATACTAACAAATTTCTACACTCTTGTATAATGTCAAGAACAGTTATGAATCATTAGACTAGATTGCACCGTTTGACACAGTATCACACTGAGTAATTTCTCAGCATTCCAATATTCAAGCTGTTGAAAACTAGATGTATGCAAACAGACAGAGAGAAAATAAAGCCGTAATATTGTAACTAACACCTAGGTGGTTTCCTGCTCTGTGAAAGATGGACAAAAAGAACAGTTCAAGAAAATTTTAACTATTCTTGTGGTTGATCTTATTTTCATGTGATCATACCATGGATCAGCTAAAATTCTGTATTGCAGCAGACACAGAAGAATTTTTTATTCTGTACTTAAAACACTAGAAGTTACATGTCATTTCAAGGCAAATAAAAAGTCAAGTAAAAGCGCATTTTACAACTGAGGATCTGTTTTAGAAAATATGAGTGAAAAGGCCATTTATTAAATGTTTCAGTACTATTAGGCAACATGCTTAGTAAGGTGCTCAGAAATGATGAGAGCATAATAGGATGCTGAGTGGTCCTGAGGAAAAAGTGATACATAGCAATTTTTTGAAGCGTTAGCTGCATGTTAGTACTAGACACCAACTTTTTATTAGCTTAAATTGTTTCTCTCTACCTTTATTTATCTCTCCGACAATGGAATAGAGAATAGTAAGTCAATAGTTTTCCAATTAGAAAAAGTTGTTGGGTTTGTTAGCTTGTTTATTTTGGTATGTTTTTGGTTTTTTTTTCTCTTTTTAAATACTCCCTCCTTCCATGCTCATCTTATTTGTAGTAGTATGAAGAGTGTGCAAAAAGAATCAGTTGAATTTGGTTGGTTATTCCTCAAAACTGTACAACTCAGAAAGGACTAAAGCTAGATATCACTGCGATATTACAGGTGTAGGAGTTTCTTTTGGACATTTTTTGACAGAGCTGTGTGCAGTTTTTTGGTTGCTTTTTAATTTCTACATTTATTTGGAACGATATGCTGCATTTAGACAACATTGTTTACTATTAGTTTCAGGGAACGCTGAAATATCTGTGTTCACCAAGCTTCAGTTCTGACACTTTGCAACTTACTTGACTGGTGGTAAGGTTGATTATTTAATTCTTGTAGAGTGCTTCAAACATGACAAGAACTGTGCAAGTACTGAAAAATAATAAACTCATCCATTCATAAGAGAAATGCTTATACTGTTTGAAAGTTTGTAAAATATGGTTATTAAAATTATCAAATATTTTTGTTTTGTTCGGAGCTTTTGCAAAAGCCACCTATGCCTAAGCTGCCATTGCTGCTTCCACTAGGAATCCATCGCTTCAGCGTTTGTAAATGTGATTTCTAAGCCCAGCATTTGTAAGCAAAAATCTTACTGCAGGTGATGCGCACTGGTCTACCTTTCAAAAGTGCTCAGATATGTGTCAATAATCAGTCATGTGAATGGAAAAAACAGCATTTATCTACTTATGGCAGAATTGAACTGGCTCAGAGAAAGCGAACAAAATTATGCTGGTTTATCCTGGATGGGGATAAGATTTTATAAAGCTTTGAATACACACTCTTTTGCAAGTGGAAATATTATATTTCTATTTGCCCCTGAAATTAATCTCATATTTATAGTACCAGTTACAGGATGATTAAGCAGCTGTAAATTTCTTCCAAGAAAGATGAGTTTAGGAACCATTTTTAAAGTCCTTTGCTTCTTAGAAATAGAAAACTAATTGAAAAATCCTGAAAAGACTGAAAAAAGAGATGCATCAGTTATGTAGTTTCCTGTATTGATATTGATTGTATTAATAGCAGTGTTATTATTTTGCTATTAATTCAGTATTCTTAGTGTTCCAGATACTGTAATAAAATATATGTGCCTTTTGACTTAATGTGCAGTGGAGAAAATGAACCAACAATTGGATGCCAAATGAGTATAATGTGTTGTTCTAGCA
The DNA here is from genome assembly GCA_013390005.1 of Calyptomena viridis. Lineage (NCBI taxonomy): Eukaryota > Metazoa > Chordata > Aves > Passeriformes > Eurylaimidae > Calyptomena > Calyptomena viridis. The sequence goes on from WEIV01005247.1 coordinate 156,429, forward strand.
TTAAGAAGTATTGGCAGCATTTGTGCTTGACTAGAACTTCATATTGATGCAAATTTATAACCTCCAAATTTGTGTTTACTCATGTGAAGTTTATTACAAATACCGACCACTGAGATGAATATCTAATCGCAGATTAATCTTAACATGGGCCTGATCTGCAATTTGGTGGAATGACTGCTCCTGATACCATCTGAAGCTGTAATTCAAGGTACAACATTTAACAACTTTTGAGCTTGTTCCTGGGCAGACCACCGTAATTTTAATTCTTGAAGGTCTCAAAATTTTTGTGCATTTCCAAAGAGGCACACAAAGGCCTCATTTTTTCACAGAAAATTGACTGATTATTCAAATTGGGTATTATGATGCTTCCTAGCATGCTGGGATCATCTTTCATCTTATTAAAAAAGATGTTGAAAAATAATTTATGATTTAGTTGCTAACAGATGATAAAATATTCATTTGAGATAACGGCACAATCAGATTATATTTTATTGCTCTCTATTTATTGGTCTTGATAACGGGGCAGTGGATTAATTATAACTCTCTTTTACCATCTCAGTAACATTAAGAAATATCACTACTGGGAAAGAAATTACTTCATTCGGAGAAGAGTCTTTTAGTTTTAATTACATAATTTCAGGTAATAAAATAAATAGGCATGACTATCCTGTGTCTCATATAATCCATTTTGAAACTGTACCAAATCTGGCTTTGGAAAAATGACTCAATGAGCAAGTATTTTAAAGTGAAGGATAAGTCTCACTATGCTATTCCTTCTTCATGTACCCAGGAACTCAGGAATCAAAACCTTTTTTTTTTTTTTTAATTGAATCACTGAGAGTTTGGGGTTCAATCAGCTTTCGGATGTAAATAAGATTACTATACTTAAATGCTTCATTTCACTCTGCAAGGTTTCTCTTTCCCTTTGTCCTTCCTGCTCCTTCTTTCCTCTTAACAAAATGAAATACAAAGACTGAGTGAATGTTACTGACGATGGAAGACATCTGAGTAATCTCCTTAGGAAATGAGGGCCTCAATTATCCTGAGAAGATGGGCAGCACGGGCAGCACCATTGCAAGCTGTCTTTCACTGAACCTTTTACTTTATTCCCTGATCTGGATTGAGCACTTCTAGGGATTAGATAATTGTTTAATCTCAGTGGCTCTGAGGTCTGTGGCCTTGCTGCTGAAACTGCTGAGAAGGGAACCAAATAGTGGCATTGTGAAAGCTTTGTGTTGGTTTAAATGATACATGTATCTATTCTCTAGAAACTAGTCTGAGAGCATCATCCCACACACACCACCAAATATCTGTCATGGCAGCGACAGCTCTTAGTTGCACACAGCTGTGTTACGATGCATTGGTGACCTCCAGGTGAAAGGTGCTGTACCCAGTCACCTGACACTCCAGCCACATTTTCTCCTTGCTCTGAGTTTCTCAGCTGTTTTTCAATAGTGGATTCTTGAACTTTAATCCAAAAGACAGCTAACATCACCTACCTTAAGAAGGAGCTCAGGCTTCAGAGCATCAGAAAAAGAGTTAAGGATATGGTTAGTATGCTAGTCCTGACATTGGTATTAACTAGTGTAATTACTTTTGGGCAGAATTCCAGCCAAGGTGTCTCAAATATTTATATATAGTCTATATAGTGGGAAACCTAGAAATGCGTTTGACACAAGAAAACCAAAACACTTTCCAAACCTCTGAGCTGGCAGATGATGTGCCGGCTTTTGATTTAAATTGAATTAAAAAAAGTGTTATAAGGGACTGCTTAGTGCTTTACGAGATTGCCTCTTTGAAAGATAGGTTCCTCTTGCCCAAGCTGCTCTTTGTGGCAGAGCAAGTGATAGCTCCCACTGTGCTCAGATAGGAGGTGAAATGGGGAACCTGGTATTTTGAAGGGGCTGGAGGCAGAGGCAGTACTTGCCTGTGTGAATAAGCTATACATTTTTTTTTCCTCATAAAATGCTGTATTTGCAGACTGTGAGACTGCTTTGTGTTTCCAGACCTCTTATGGAATGCAGATGGGAAAAAGTGCCCTGCAGCAAGGGGCTGGGACTGAATGGAAGCTGCCTGGATGCTGAAGACTGGTATAACACATCTGCTTTGCTATTTTTTCACTACCAAAGGAAAAGGTGGGATATATATACTGTGACAGATTTTTTGTTTGATTGGCATGGCTTCTCTTAATTTTTTAATCTAGGGCTGCATCAGCATCCTTAAATTTCACTGAGAAAGTATTTCAGTTGTCATGCTTGAATTTTTCTTCCAATTTCTTTTTCTTTAGCAGGTCATTAAAATTTGTGCGTGGGTAGTATAGTCTAGAGGTCACTTTCATGCTGTAGGGCCTGAGCTAGCTTTTATACTCTTTATTGGATGCTGTTTGATATTTTATGCTGAGAAGAGATAGAGAGGAAGAAGAAGAAGAACGTAATGAGATTTCAATACACTGCCTGTGTTGCTCTTAAAATAAACAATATCAAATTATAAAGGCCAAATCATATGACATAGAGTCAGTAGCTGAAATCAGATGGGGAAAACATGAACTGAATTACATGTAGACTTGATTACAGGCAATTGAGATTGTCTGGAAAAGCAGACTAACTGTTGATATTGTGTGTTTAAAGGATAATCTGATTGAGTCATGAAATACAAAAACATACTCTGGAGAAAGGAAATGTAAAAATCAATTTTTATGTTGGAAATTAATTATTGTAACTAATTTTTACTTAAATAACCAGATAAAACATACCTATTTTGCTGATTTTTAGGAGTTTTTGATGAGCTAGAATACATTTTAAAATAGCAAGTTTCTGCATTTGTAGCTGTTGTAACTTTCCTTGTTTCAACTGGAAAATGACAAGGACTCATGTTTGGGTCATGGTATTTTATTTTTCTCTTTTCTCTTATGACTCTTATTTCTCACTTTTTCTCTCCATCTCTTATTGATGCATCACTGAAAGAGGTGGTGGAAAGACAATTTATTTGTTCAGGAATCTACTGGCCTGGGAGCACAGTTTTGAAGAAACACCAGGAGAAGTCATGTGGAGAACATCACAGACTTTATACATCAGTATCAAACAAAAATGAATAGTACTATACAGAAACCTGCCCAAAATGGTAGTAGTAGAGAAAAAGTTTAATGCTTTTGTTTCAAAGGTTTTTGTTGCTGTTGTCTTTGGTTTTGTGTTTTGTTTAGTTTTTTGTTTATTTGTTTTTGTTTTTGATTCCCAGTTTGTTTTTAGTGGTGTGGGTTTTCTTGGTTGGTGTTTTGGTTTTGCTGTTTTTTGAGTTTTTGTTTGGTGTGGTTTTGTTTTGTTGTTTTGGGGTTTTTTTTTAGCCAAGGAAGCTTAATTACTTCTCATTTACAATTGTTAAGAGTTTACTGTGGCATCTTGGGAATTACTTGTAGTCATGTTTTCCATGGTATATTTGATTTCATTATCACTGTGTTTCACTCCTAACTGTAAATGTAAGTCAGCATGAGAAATCCAAGAGGAAACATACTAACTTTAATGCCAAATTTTAGAAACTGATAATTGAGTGTGGTTTGTCAGACGAGATATCTGAGCTGTGCCTGGGCAGTAAAAGGGGATATGTCTCTCAGGTGTTTATACATAGTCCTTTTTCTCATTGCCGTGTCAATAAGAGTGCATATATGGGGACTGATGGTGTCATATTTTGGAGAATATTTTTTAGTGCCAGTGGTTAATTTATTCAGCAAACAGAAGGACAAATTAAATGTAATGAAAGAAATCAAGTTGGCAACAGTGTTCTTGAACCCTAAAATACATTAAATGTGAAATTCACACAATGTGATTCTCATGACTACAAATCATAGAGTTTTTAATGGTTCATATTATTTTAGAGGATTTATTCTCCAATTTGTGCAAGGAAAGACTTGTATATAATTTAGTAGCAGATCAATAGAAAAGCTTGGAAATATCTTCTGCAGATTAGAT
>WEIV01005247.1:162759-189851 GCA_013390005.1 Calyptomena viridis
TCCTGGCCACGCTCTCCTCCAGCTTCTCGTGCATCCGCTCACTTGCAGAGTATGAGACAGTGAAAAGTCCTTGACTTAGAGTACCAGCTACTAAGAAGAAAATGAACCCTAACTCTACCTCAGCTAAAACAGCTGGGACAAACCAGGACACTGGTTTGTTTGGAATTTGTCTTTAGTGGGAGCAAATAATGTAGCTTATATTGCACTACATTTAGTTCACCATGGGAATATTCACAACATTCCTGAGAAGAAGGTTTTCTAAATGTTCTCTTCCATGGAGAAAATTTTTCAGAGTTTGACATAAAAACATGTAACCTACTTTATTAATTTTTTCAACATCATCCAGAGGGTTTTTGGTAACAGATGAGGGAATGCAACATGAGGAGCTGAAAAGTGGTGTGATGCACTTGAAAAAGCTCTCTGTTCACTGCAATTGATTAAAAAAGGTCTAAGGCTTCCCCACCTGTATTCTCCTAGGGACTAATTATGTCAAGCAATGGCACTCAGGTTGGTGTCAGCATCTAGTGATATGACCTTGATATGAACTGGACAGGCATGGACTTAAGTTGCTTCTCTCATCTGGAGCAAATGCTGTAATCCTAAATACTCTAGTAAACCACATGTTATCGTGCCAATCTCCCTTTGAAACATCTTTCGTATATTTCCACGTAAAATGTAGACATTCTTGAAACTGTGACCGTTTTCAAGGAACAGGCAAAGGATTTCTTGTTCCATTTGATTTTTTACAATAAGGTAGGCTCAATACAGCCAAAAAGCCATGTCCTCAGAAACAAGACTAGAAAAGTATATTGGCAGGAGATTTAACATGTATTATGTCTGGTCAAATAACTAGGAAAAAAAATCTTTGAACAGTAATGCTCTAATCAAACATTTAAATATCTTTAAAGCCACTCTTCCATTTTTCATGTGTAATGACTAATCTTTAGTCTTGTTAAAAGTGATTACTACATTTTCTTGAAACATGATGTTTTCTTTTTTTAAAAACATTTTTAAAATACTTTAATATTTAAGCTTTTTTACACTTGTAGAGAGTTTCTATAACTCACATGTAATTATTATACTTTATATGTTCAGAATTTCTGTTAAATTTCTGTAAGCATTTCTACATAGAGTGAAGATTAAAGAGACATTATTTTAAATAGGATTGTCTAAAAGATAATGATGCTGTTTTACAATATCTGTGAGATTTCAAAATTTTTACTTATCCCATATTGGAAGTGACCAGACAGGCCTCTGAATTTGAAGAACTCTTAATTGGAAAAAACAATGCTGCACCTCTGAAAAAGTCTATGAAATAGTTTCACTGGATATTTTTTAGTCAATAGTACTCTTAAAGTTCAAACTACTTTTGTGTCAAAGAGAGTCACCTACAGCACCTCAAACAATTGATCTCCCAATTCCAAATAGTGGCCATTGTCTGTAGTTATTGGGGATTTTTTATGTTGTTATTGATATTTTGTGTGCAAGTTATGCTGTCTTCTCTTCTGGTAGAAAAGTCTCCATATTTGTAAAAATGTAGACTTTTTGACCAATGCCATTCAGCTAATTTTTTTTTTCTGGACAGAATTTACATGTGTGTCATAGCAGGCTTGTAAATCTCACAGGACATTAAAGTAATGGTTAGGTGTCAACTAAACTGGCATCTAACTAGGTATGGTGAGGCACTGGAACAGGTTGCCCAGAGAAGCTCCACCTCAGAAGATGTTCAAGGGCAGGCTGGACTGGGCTTTGAGCAACCTGGTCTAGCGAAAGGTGTCCTTGTCTATGTCAGTGGGGTTGGAACTAGATTGTCTTTAAGGCCTCCTCTGGCACAACACATTCTGTGATTCTGTGATTCTACAACCCTTGCATGGTATGGAGGAAAACAGTGTGGACTTGCAAAGTTGATTTTCTTTTGTTGTCAGCATGCTATGCAGTGGACATGGGTTCTCAGAGGATTGCCTACATTAACATAGGCAGCTATTCCTCTTACTGTAGTAACAGGATAAATATTGCTTTGAGTGGTAAACTGCTGCATGATTAGAAAGACAGTTTATAATCGTGCTTAACTGAATGAACATCTTTCCTGCTAGATGGTCTTCAAGAAGGCAAGTGCTTGAAGTTAAAGAGATTTCAGAGTGTGAATGGATAATTAAGACAATTTGCCATCTGCCAAGCATGAAAAAGAACAATCAAAATAGAATCATACACTCCAATGGGGTAGCATAGTAATAGCTGGCAGCAATTATACCTGTTGTCCCAGTGATTATTATTTTATTAGGCTCACAACTACAATGATTCCTTTGCTCGTGTAGAGAGGAGTGTGGCCTCAGAGTACAGAAATCTCAGGGTACATATGGACAGCTGCCATCCAATTATCACACATGAGAAAAAGAATGTTGCATAGAAGAAAAAATGCAATTTTATTAGATTCTGTTAGAGAAGCTGGTCTATATATCTACCTTCATCTTATATTTTATTTGTGTACATATATTCTTAAACAGTTTTAATAGCAGCCATAACTCATAAGGTATTTAAAATTGAGGTCAACTTGATTAATATTCAGTCTTGATAGACTTGTAGTTTGACCCAGAGCTGTGTAGAATATCCAAAATGTGAAATCACTGAGCACTTAAGGAACTGACTTTTACACCAGATATAAGCTGGACTCTATTGTGCATCATTAACAGAGGTAGTATTTTCTGTGTGATTTGATGGGGTGCCAAACTGAATTGCTGAGCAGACCTAAAAAAACCTTCAAAGCTTGCAAGCTATAAAATTAAAAAAAAATTATTTCCACAGGGAAACAGAAAGGACTTTCACTCCCTTTCACTCCTCCCCTTCCCTGTCACTCCCTCCACATAAAGCGAAGCATGCTTAAATGGACACAGATTATACATATGCATAAATACTCTATGAATAAACATCTACATTACATCATTGGTTAATTAGCATAGTCAACACCCATCTCTGCCCAGATCCCCTCCCCACTTGGGGTCTTCTGGTGGTATTTTTGGGGTCTTATCATCACCTTAGCCCTAAGAACACTCTGTTATAAACACTGCTAACCACCAACTCGTTTGATTTTATGAGACGCCAACACGTCTAGGATGCCACTTGTTATCTCCCTCTCCCAGTTCCATTGTCTCTTGTATCGTACTATGCTTTTCATTCCAACCTTATCATTATCCAGGCAAGCGGAGAGAAGAAAAGAGAAAGAAATTACATGAAGCTCTAACTTAGCTTAAAACCTTAAAACCCATATTAAAATTAAAACTTAAACCCTATATTTCCAAATCAGTGTCACAATTTAAGTTTCATGTTTATTGAAGGCAGAAATTCAGAAAGAAACTGCACAGTACAAACTTATGCATGCTGAAACAAAGGGAAAGGCTCTGATAAATTTACTGAATTCAGTGCTTCTGAGATAGTTGACTTTTCAAACCAAACACGATGTCTAAACCTATTGCACCAGAAAATCACAGCAGCCATTTCTGAGAATAAACAACCACTATTGAATCATCATCTCCTCAGCTGAGGGACATCGGATAAGCTGCAAGTACACTTGGATGTGGGTAGAAGGATGATAATTGCTGCTTATTCCTTTTACACACTCCCCCTGATTAGAAGGTATCTCACTACTGGAGGGAGTAGAAGGGAAGGTAGTAGATATAAATCTGTTCGTTAGTTTTAATGCTGTGTTTAAATTTCCTCATGCTACACTATGAAAGCTATTAGCTATCTTGGCATACTGTAAGATTGCATGTAATGCAACACGATATATTATTAACTGCTATACAATGTTAAAAAATCTAAAATAGAAATAATCTTCTACCTTAACTATATAAATTATCTTTGGAAAAGAATTCAGCAGGTTATCCCCAATCTGAGCACCAGCATGTCTCTAATGCAAGAATTAATGACCGTGGCTTTTGACCACCTGTTTTACAAGTATTGTGGCAGGTGGGAATACTTGCTACCCAACATGAAAAGTGAGCTGAGGAAAATAACATTTTTTCAGGTCAATTATCTTCCTATATACCCTAAGAAAAGAAGTTGTTTGTGACAGTTAGAATCCTGTTTTTTATAGGTGTACATGTTATGGAACACTATTGTCTAAATACTTATAAAGGAATCTACCATATAAATAATAAATACTGGTGAAGATTTTGAAAGAGTAATTAAAGTTAAACCTACATTTCTTCTTTTGTCAAGGCTTTCAGATTCCATTGCAAATCTCGGTTGACAGAACCTACCATTATTAGTCTTCAAAAAGGGTAATTTAAAGTTGCAATATAAAAGGTCGTGGACTGTCTTCTACACTGCAGAGAAAAAAATATTTCTTGTTTCAAACAGTAAATAATATCTTTGCTAAATTGGAAGTGGAGGGTATATTTAGGCTTCCAATTTCTTAGGTATAGAATATGTATGTCTATATGTATATCTGCATGGTAAAGGATAGAGGATGTCCATTTATTTTTAACTTGGACAATTTCTGTTGAACATAGTTGTGTTGAAAATTGTTTCAGTGTTCACATTTAAGGCTATCAAATATTTTATTACCAAAGATGGTTTTGGGATTCATGGGCTTCTAGTTTCTTAGAAAGGATAGAAGTTTAAGGGGAGGTGAAAAGAATAAAAATAATGGGGAGTCAAGAGGCAGCAACCTAGTTTGATCTGCTGTTTCAAGCCATTGATCTAACTTCCACACAGATCAATTTTATTAGTAAATTATTTTGTTTCTTACTGATATTTGAACAAGGTGCCACTTGGAGGATGTGTATCCAATGAAAACTTTTTTGCATGAGCTGCTCACTTCTGTGGGTGCTGTAAAGCGATCTCACATCTCCAGAATAACTGTTTTACTCTATTAGAATCAGGACCTGCTGCTAGTGACTTATATATTAGGATAAAGTTATTTCAAATCTAGCAGTATAGAAACATTTGCCCATAGATTTAGCTTATCTGCCCCTTTTATGTTCCTTGGATCAACATATTTATTTTTTTATGTCACCTCTGCAGACATTATGTAATGTGTACACTTGGCACAGAATGGATTTAGTGTTGTTAGTCATTCAAGTGATTTGTTAATTTATGGCCAAACAGCTTTGTCTCTTCATAAAACTTTTCAAAAAGAAGTAAAGATTCTACATTAAATTAGATATAATTTTTATAGTATTTTTTGGCACTGATCATGCTAATCTGCTCTCTCCTGCTTAATTTAACCTAGGACTTTGTTAGTTTCTACTTTACATTTACTTCTGCTACATCATACAGAGAAATTACTATTGCTAATTAGTACAGTTATAGTTTCTTCTTTATTGGTTTATATCTCTTCTGTTTTAAAGCTTATAAATAATTCTTGCAGCCTGCTGTAATGGTTTTGCAATGAAAAAATATAGTCCTGCTCCACTAACAAGTTTCAGATATCTTTCCCCTTGGTCACCAAGGAGGTGGAGTGAAATCTGTGGATATATTTGTAGCTGAAGAGAATCTCTTTCTCATAATTGTTATTATTATTAGATAAATAGTTTCTTTATTTATATTAACTTTCAAGGAAATGAAAAGACACTGAAAATCTGTGAGGTTTATCTTGGGATGGGCTGGGTTTAGTTTGCTATAGGATAGGAAGTACATGCTTGAGCCCAAGTTTGGAGTAGTGCTCCTATTCATGAAGCAAACTTATACAATGGTCTTCCAGCCAACTTCCAACTTCTAGCTGGCCTCTGCTGCTAGCAGTCATATTCAGGCAGATATTTGAAAATACACATGGGAAGAACTTCATTGTAGATATGATTGTTCCTGATTTTTCTCTTTTTGTTTTAAATCCTCACATCTACATTTTTGTAGTAGTTTGACTCTGGCTAAATGCCAAGGACTCACACAAACACAGCCACACCCTCCCACTCCCCTCCCTGCAAATGGACAGAGGAGAGGAAAAAATAAAAGGTTTCACAGGGTTTGTGAGAAGGACCATAAGAAACTCCTTATTATTTCACAGGCAAAACAGGCTCCAACTTAAAAGATTAAGGATTTATTATTATCAAAATCAGAGTTTAAGAGTGAGAAATTTGATAGATCTTACAGACACCTTTCTCCCCCCACCCCTCCCTCTTTCAAAGATCTCCCTCCATCTCGCTGCGGCCTGGGAAGACAGGAGTGGGGGGGTTACAGTCAGATGTTGTTTCTACCGCTGCTCAGAGAGGGAGAATCCTATTCCTGCTTCCCATGGGGTCTCCTCCACAAAAGACAGTCTATCACAAAACTGCTTTGTGGGTCCATCCCACAGACAACAGCTCTTCAAATGCTATTGCCACATAGGTCACCACTCTATAGGTTGCAGTCCTTCAGATATAGCTGCTCCAGTGTAGGTTTCCACAGGCCACAGGTCCTCCCAGGAAATCCTGCTCCAGTGTGGGTCTCCACGAAGTCACAGCCTCCTTCCAGCCTCCTTCCAGCATCCATTTGCTCCAGTGTGGGGTCCTCCATGGGCTGCAGATGAATCTCTGTTCCCTATGGGCCCCCATGGGCTGTAGGGGAGACAACCCACTTCACCATGGCTGCACCACGGGTTGCAGAGGCCCCATTTCGGTGCTTAAGGCATCTCCTCCCCCTCCTCTTCCACTGACCTTGGTGTAAATCACAATTTCTCACTCTGCACTTCCCTAGTGTCCATGTTCTTCTGCCTGTATCTTTTTTTTTCTCCTTCTTAAATATGTTATCACAGAGGTGTTACCATAACTCCTCATTGACCTGGCCTAGGGCAGTGGTGGGTCCAGCCTGGAGCTGACTGACATTGGCTCTGCTGGAAATGGAGAAAATTCCAGCAGCTTCTCAAAGAAGCCTCCCCATAGGCCCCCCCACTAACAAAAAAAAATGGCCACTAAAAACCACCACAGTTTTCAATACAAGTTTTTGGCAATTGTGATTCCTGGGCACTTGACATCTTATTTTTATTTCTTTTATTTCATTTGAACCCTTTTGTTGGGAATCACAGAATATGCTGAGTTGGAAGAGACTCAAAGTGATCATCCATTCCAGCTCTTAGCCCTGCATAGGACCATCCCCGAAAGTCACACTGTGTGCCCGAGAGCATACCCAAATGCTTTTTGAACACTGTCAGGCTTGGTGCTGTGACTACTGTCCTGAGGAACCTGTTCCAGTGCCCAACCACCCTCCGGGTGAAGAACCTTTTTCTAATATCCAACCTAAATTTCCCCTGACATAACTTTGGGTCATTCCCTTGGGTCCTGTCACTGGTCACCACAGAGAAGAGATCAGTGCCTGCCCCTCTGCTTCCCCTCATGAGGAAGTTGTAAACTGTGGTGAGGTCTCCCTTCAGTCTTCTTTTCTCCAGGCTGAACAGACCAAGTGACCTCACCTGCTCCTCACATGTCTTTTCCTCAAGACCCTTCACCATCTTCGTTGATATTTGTTCTACTTAATAAAAAAGCACATCATTAGGACAGCAATGAACCAAACAAGATTTAACAAATAATAATGTAATAAATTGCTATCGATGAATTACTAACCACCTCTGGTTTTTTTCTTTTATAGCATCTAGATTATCCATACATGTTTTATATTACATCTGCATATTCAAAACCATGTGTCAAAATACTTTGCCAAATTATTCCTCCAAAGGATTTTTAGCCTTTCACTTCTTTATAAACAAGTCATTATTAGGTGGACATTGGCTCAGCATTCAACTGTTTACAGTGCATTAAAAATATTGTATATTTCTGCTCTCTAGGAATTGTGCCTCATTTTTAGAACCAGAAAAATAATATTTGTGCATCTAAATTTAAATCTATTTTTACAAAGATGTGGTTTTATATGCAGGAAATTAGTTTTAGAAAAGTTGGCGTGAGCTCATATGGAAGAAGAAGGTGATTTTATTATGCAAAATCTCTGGGAAATTTGATTTTATCCCATCATACTCCTACCCCTACAAACATTAAGACTTGTAAATCCAGCTGCTGTAGAAAGGATCACTTGCACACATCACATGACAAGAAATGTCATCTGCTAAACCCTCACTATGTCTCCTGGGTTTTTTTGACTGGTGACAAAAAAACCTCAGATTTTTGTACAGATACTATATACCCTCTAAACCAAAGCTTTTATTGCAGTATGGTCCTTTTTTCTCAGAATTTTGCTTATCTCATCTTCCACAGATTTTTATATCTATATTGCCTGTTATAGCTAGGGTAGCCAAGGACAGTGTACACACAGGGAACCTGCTCTCAGAGCTTGTGTAAGGGCTGTTAGCTGTCACGAAACAAATGTATATATGTATGTATTTTTAGAATCTGAATTCATGTCTTGCTTCTATCTGGCTACCTTATAGTAGGTCTGCAAACTTTGTACCATCTAGACCCTGGTCTGAATTCTGAATTCTCTTTTCTCATCCCTTGCTTTCTAGATTCAGCTAGAAATTTAATTCTAGGTTTCGAGCTGAATCTTAATAAGTCCTAAGGGTTGCTTCCACTTCAAGTCTAAGATAGGTTACTATGTTCCGGTTAGGCTTGCCTGAACTGCTTGCTTCCAAAAAAAGAAGTTAACTGACTTTCTTGAGATGAGCCAAATGGAGGGAGCAAATATCAATCAGAAAAAGTGAAAACATAACTAGAATTTGAAGTTCCACTATACAGCATTTTTCACTGTATAGGTTTCATTTCATGTTTCTTATTGCTGTTACTAGCTGGTTTGATTCTTCTTCTTACGGGAGGTGGGATTCCTACTAGAAAATTGCATATTATGTTTCTTCATCATAATACTCAAAGAGTTCACACTTTATTGCATTTAGCCTTTTAACACCTTTATGAAGTAGAATGAATGTTAGTATCTTCACTTAATAGGTGAGAAATTGAGACATATAAATTAGCTTAGAAATTTATGATATTGGAAACGGAGCTGATATGACATAGATGTAGGACTGTCTCACTAGAAATTAATTCCTTTTTAGAAATTAGTTGGAGTCATTGGGGCCTGCAGTCTTTCCCGTTTCTGAATATTGATGATGTATTAAAGCTTGCTTTGAATATGCCTTTACTGTTTAGTTTTCCCACTTATCAATTTTGGCTGAAGTACAGTCAGAGTGGGGCAAATGAACTCTTACTATGGAAAAGCAACTCTCATAATATAGCCTCTTTATAATTCTGTTTCTATAACTTATCCTTTGTTTCTTGGAACAACAATAAAAAACTGATTAGTAGATAGTAGTGAGAAACCTCATTGTGACCAGATAATTGCATGACTATCGTAATGGCTATACCAGAAAAAGAAGAAAGAAACAGAAGAAAAGTAAAGGATAATACATAAATAAACAAAACACTAGAAACTAAGAGTTACTGAAGAAGTAGACAAAGCTCAAATTTTCTGCCTTTAGGGAGAAATGTTATAGTTCCATGTGATAAGTATGCATGTAAATTGTAGGCTGCTCAAGTATTACAGTGATATAAAATTGTAAACCAAAGAAAACACTTGGTATCTAGTCTCAGCTTTTATGCTGTTCAGAAATCCTCCTGAATCTAATTTGACTTTTTTTCTCTCCTCATTTTGAAAGCATCCTTTTTCTAATGTAGGCTGTTCTTTGACACATGGAGAAGCTCTAGTCTAAGTGTCTAGGCATAATTCAGTTTTGCCTTGGCTTATGCTTATCTTAACAATATCACAGTTGACAGTTTTCCTCTATGTGATTTATACCTGTGTTTTAGGCTTTTTATTACACCGTGGTGTGGGACTGGTGACAGAGACAGGCTAAATGAGTTTCACATAGCTTCCATATCTGAAGGCCTATTCTATTTTCTGCTCCTTTTTTTTTTGTTTGTTTGTGGGTTTTTTTTTTCAGTTGTTGCTAGGGCCCAGATTTCTTTATTTCTTTTTGCAGATAGGAGATTGAACATCTCCAGCATCAGCACTGTATTTCCTTCTCTTCCAGCCTATCAGTCTCTTCTCCCATCTTTCATCAGGAAGTTAATGACAGCAGAAAAGAAAACTGAATATTCATTTTACCATGTTAAATTCACTTATTTAATTTTCTGTTTTGTATGTGCATGTGTCATTTCCTCACAGGTAAACTACTTAAGTCAAATTGTATTTTAAAACAGGTAATAATGATTTTGAAATTATGTGAGACGAGAAAGCCTCTACATGCTGTGTTTGAATAGATTACCAAGGAGAACATGTGGGTGGGTGCTGGAACATTTAAGTCCTAACCTTGCATAAGCATTTGCTATAGATGTATGAGGAACACTAGTCTGCCTTCAGGTTTATAGAAGAGTTTGTAGCAAGTTCCCTGGTATTTTCATGAAACTGCTGTGATATTCTAGGATCTTCTCTAAAGCAGGTCGTGTCCCTTCATTTTTTTATAAGTTTAAATTCAGATTGAATTTTTATAAAGTTCTTGTTTACTTTTCCTCTTTCCTGTGTGCAGCCTTCTTTCCATCTGTATGTCATTTTCCATCATTCTCTTTACTTCAGGTGGCAGGCAGAGCTTTTGTTGGATGCATATCAGCTTTTGAAAAACTCCCTTGTGTAGAATTAGCAAAGGGATTAAACTGTATATTAAGCATGCATCTCTGAGGAAAAAGCAAAACTGTTGGAGTTTTAGCCAATTTTTCTTTCTTGATGTGAAATCTAAAGATCCTTTTAATTAGGGTTTAATTATTTAGTACTTATGATAAGCCAAAGAGTACCCCACAATCTCACCCTAGCTTTCCATTGGTACCATACCTGGATTCCAGGATAAAGGAGAGGAAAGTTAGCTTCCACACTGGTAAAGGCTAACCCTCTCCAGAGGAGATTGACCTTAATCATACCACACTGTGACTGAGAGAGACCAGAAGCAAAAGGGGAACTTGTTTGGCAAACTAGGCATATCCTGCATTTACGCTATTCTCTAGAAAATCATATTTAGCAGTATGATTTAACATTGTTTAAACAGATGAGGTTATATAAGTTATATATACACGTTTAGAAGTTATATAAGTTTACACCACATTAAATTAAGGTAGAGTGTACCAGATCACCCAACTCAGAAGGAACTGTGATTACATTGTACTATGCACAGTAAGTTCACATCTCTCGTATTTTATATTGCAAGGGACTTTCATTTTTGGGTATATTATTTAGTGTAAATCTACTAGTTCTAGTACTTAATCTGGTCAGAGCCAATACATTTTGTATACACTTTGTGTTAGAGCTTAATTCTTGCAATTATTTAGACTAATATAACTCATTGCAGGTGCTGTGTGCAAGTCATGTAATTAATCTAGTTACAGCTCTCAGTGCAGTCTATACGAATCACACATCACAATATTTTAATTACATTGTCAGTCTGCATTGCACAGAGTTTGTGAAAATCTCAAGGTTATTTAACTCTTAGTTAATAATAATAAAAATCTGTGCCTGTTATGCCTGGACACAAGAAACTCATCTCATCTCATGGGCTAGGAAATGTACTGATGTTTTTTCACATGGGCAAGTTAAATAGGACATTATAATTAAAAAGCAATGCTCCCAGACTTTGAATACAAATTTTATAGCCTCAAGGACCAAAGGTCCACAGATCTGAAAATAATTTTGGAAATACCTAATGGTAAAGTGATTGCTGCTGACAGTTACTGTTTTGCTTCTTTGCAGTAGAGGCTGAAACTAGAAGCTGAATTTGAATGTCATGATCTAATCCATATGGTAGTGCTGCAAAGTATGCACAGGTCTCTTAAGCTTGGAAGGTTTATGGAGGATTTTGGAACTCTGTTTTGTGTGCAGGAATGATAAATATGCACGGATAACAGACAGCAATATGTAAAAGTTTTTTTAGTCTCAGGGTTGCTTGCAAAATCAGAGTGTGATTCTGATTGCTCACAGGTCAATGCATCAGTAGTGGCAGTCTTATGGGAGTGAATTTTATTTGCTGTGAAATAGGCATGCTTGCATTTCTAGCCTTCCCCTCTTTCCAACAAAGCAATTACTGCAGATTTGATCACTTTTTACTTCATTTTTAAATGAGAGTGCAAAGGTCCAGCTGCACCGGCGTGTGGGCCCTGAGCAGCAAGTGCTCAACAGCTCAGGGACCGCTCCCAGCAGCGCTGGCACCGCGTCTGACTCTCCCTGCACAGAGAGCAAAGGTAAAGTGAGTCTTTCTCATTGCACGTCTGTGTTTAATGACTACTGGAACAAGAAGAGCTTCTGTGTCCTTTTCCAATGATACAGGCTCACTTCCGAGGCTAGTTTATGATAATATGTACCAAGGAGTCCTTGACCTGGACTTCAGTGTGTCCTTGAGGTATGCAATATATACAGAACCATCCCTGTCATGACTTCCCCAAATTTGAGGCTGTTATTTTGCAGCCTGGCTGGAATTTCAACTTTTTCTACACTGTTTGGGTTACTTTTTTTTCTATTTTAA
Organism: Calyptomena viridis; assembly: GCA_013390005.1. Classification (NCBI taxonomy): domain Eukaryota; kingdom Metazoa; phylum Chordata; class Aves; order Passeriformes; family Eurylaimidae; genus Calyptomena; species Calyptomena viridis. The sequence goes on from WEIV01005247.1 coordinate 175,175, forward strand.
ATGCTCCCATATCCAAATTATGAAGCATGATTACAAAAGAAAAACTAAATTTAGATTACGCAAAACATCACAGAAAATGTGAGCCTTTAATGCTCATCTGCTATATCAGAGATATGTATAACATATTTAGATTTTTTAAAATATCTGTTACTATTCCTCATACTGTTGATTGAAAACGCTAAGAAATTTATGCTGTTTGTACCAGAGATTCATATTTCTGTGAGTAGGGACACCAGTTCTGTGATAATTGCTTAGTGTTCTATTCATATTTGGATCATTTTTTTGTGTGGCTTTTGGGGTGGTTATATTCTTTTTTTGAAGGCTACTTTATTGGAGCACACAATTCCCGTATAAAGTGGAGTACTCTCTGGACACACACTCATTCAATCGATGGGGTTTTTTATGAGATATTGCAATTTATATTACTATATGGCTTGAACCTCAAAACATGGAGAAAAATAATGCTGCTTTGACACTGTATGAACACAACAAAACCATTTTTTTCCCTTCACATGCATAAACCTTGCAAATATAAAAGCTAGGAGACAGGATATCAACAGGAGGAGTGAAAGGAGATAGTGAGAATGCATTGATCAGCAGGAGTGATCTCGGCATATTGAAAGCTACGTTAGCTTTTTCTCAGCTGTCACAGGAAAGCAGTCTACTAAGAGGAGATATAAAAAACGATGGTGAGTCACTCACTGAATGTTTATAGGGATTTTCTCTTAAGCCACAGGAACATTACAACAAAGTATGCAGGGATTTGGAATAAGTGATTGGTAAGGCTAATGTCTTGGGCTGATTTTAAAAAGAAGGACTTAGCATAGACTGTGAGGGGTGAGTAGGAAGTAGGGACACCCGGTGTCTGAAAAATTCTTTGTCCTCAAAGTGGTATCACTACAAAAATAGTCACCAGGTAAAGCTGCATCTCTGCAACACCTAAGAGAGAGGGTTCTGCAGATAAGAGGGTACACAGCTGTCCCCCACGTGGCAGAGGGAGTGGGAGATTTGTTTTAAACCATGTACATTGTGGGGTTTTCTCTGTGCCAAATGTTAGCTAGGAATAGTTCCCTGTGAGTGAAAGCAAAGATTGAAAACTGAACAGAAGAGGGTCTTGGCTAGTTCAAGAGGTGGTGGTTTGGAATAGCATGCCTAGCAAAACATAAAAGGAAAGTTTAGAGAACTAAGAAGAATTAAAAAATTGAGGAGGGAATGGTAAAAGAGACAGAGAGATACTTGCACTTTCAGTACAGAAAGGGACATAAATTTGAAAAGCAAAGGAGAATAATACTGAAGCAGATGGTACAAAGAAATTCAGGGAATGCAATGGGACTACAGAGGCAGATGGATTGTTTATGAAATAACAGTAGATCAATAGACTGTGCCTGTGAAATAATAAAGGGGGGAAATGTGGAATGAGAGGGATGAGAGGGAAGGAAGAAGCAAACTACAAAGAAACCAAGGATTTTTTTTGTGTTTTGGTGCTTTTGTTTGGTTTGATTTGGGGTTTTTTCCCCTATTTTATTTCCACAACTGACCAGTGGGATCCAATTCAGAGAGAGATACAGTAAGAGGATATTTGGGGACAGTTCAGAGTGAAGTTGATGAAAAGATTTAGTCATACTGGAGAGTGTACTTATTTGGAAGATAGGATGAAAAGAGGAGAAAATGCATTTGAAATCCAGAATAACTGGAGAATTTTTAAAGACAAAATGTTACTTCATAGAAAAAGTTTCTTTATATCAAAATATTTATTAAAAATATACAATTGTGGTATGACTTAGGCTGCTATCCAATGTACTTAGACATTCTTTTCCTGAATGTGTAACCATATACTTTCTAGATGTTAAAAAGGAAAGTAGAAAGTCTGGGAAGCAACTGATTTTTTTGAATCCTACCTGTGACAATTCAACTCTTCAACAAGAACAGAGATTTAGAGTTTACGAAGACAGCAGTCATGGTTTATAGTCAATATAATTTTTGAACAGTGATACTGTGGAAAGCTAAATTACTGAGTTTAGAGGGTCTTGAAGAGCCATGTGCCAAGAATACACTATATTCTGTGTGCCCTGAGAACTGCCTTCTGCCTTGTTTGCCATATTAGGTCTTGTTTGTCAAATGTCCCATACCAAAATCCTTAGAACTCCTGAAATCTCTGCACTTGTTATGAATATATTTAAAGGTACTTTTTATGATCCATTTTAATTTTCCTTTCTATACATGCCTGCTTATGGAAAATTTTGTCTGTATTACAAGATTTTACCATATAAAGCAGTGATAATGAAAAGTTTAAGTGAGTGGGAGAAGGGAAGGAGAAAATAAACATAGAAGTTTTTTCCCCAATGAGAAATAAAAAAGTTCTGTTCATTGATTTGCACTGTTTGCTGTGAAAAAGGAGAAAATTTGCAACAATAAGCAATAAAGCAACAAAGGTTGTTGCTTTAAGTTCTGAGGTTTGAATGACAGAATAAAACTATAGACTGAAGGAAATTCATATAAATTGAAATGGCAGAAAGTATCTGTGTGAGACCAAAATGAAAGTATCTTGCTCAATGTTATTAGCAATCAAGAAACATTGAAAAGGGAAGTGGTTTACTTAGCTACTTTTAGAACAAGCAGTATGAAAAATCACAATTGATGAGTACTTTGACTAGTAATGAGAAGCACTGTTCTGGTAGCAGTGATCAAGTATTCTTGAAAATCTGACAAGAACTGATGCATATTTGAAGAAAATACATAAATATTTTGGTCTAAGGAAGATGGTTTGATAGGCATTTCATGCATTATAACTTCAAAAATATTTTCACTATTGTGGCTATAATATAGGAATCTATCAAATATTGAGAATTTTATTTCCTAGTGTCAGTAAAAAGACATCTCTGTTATCATGCTACCTCTCCAAATGGAGTCCTAGGAAAACACTGTCATGTGCACTTTATGCATTTATACAAAAAATAGTTTTGTACAAAAAATTTGTATATTACTGATGGAAATGTATGAAATTGGAAAAAATTACTTAAACGTTGTTCAAAATATGCCTTCTGCTTTGCTTTAAAGTTATATGTTAAGAAATTTAAATGCCTTACAGGGTGGATATCAAAGTTTGTAGGATGTTCTAACTTTCTATGTTTTAGTGTTAAAATATCTAGAAAATGCTTCTTAAATAAAAATAGAGCAGTGCAGGCACAAAATCAGAGACCATGGTGAAGCCCCAAGCTTTTAAGCTAAATCTAAAATCTTATGGCCAGCTATTTTTAAAACAAAACAACAAGTTGGCTTTATTGTCACATATTGTCCTTTTCAAATTTTCCAAGAGCAATGTATTTAGTTCACAGTTTTCTGAAGAACTCTATCTTGTCTGGTGAGGCATTGCATGGAACATTATTGTGATGTCATGGAATCAGTATTTAAAAGGGCGAATTAAGTGTTTGAAAATAGGGATTTAGTGATTTTAGTAACACTGGAAAGATAGCAAGATTTAAAGTGAAGTTTCATCAATCAATGATATACATATGATGTGTCTGATGGACTGAATAACTTGAGGGGGTATTATGGTGAAAGAAGCAAAGTCCATTTCACTCCTATCATTTAGTCAACTAGTAAGTTATAAAACCATTAGATCTCCTGGTAGTTAAAGTCAATGCTTTTACCAGGAATAAGATTTCTTGAGGCTATGTATTAGAGACAAATAGAACTCAGCATCGAAGTATTTGGTTATGTGTTTGTCATGATAATTAAAAAGGTACACCTGAGCCTGCACTTTCATCCTAATTTGGAGAAAAGGTTGGCAATTGACATCATGTGCTCAAGACTACCATACAACTTATAAATCTCCTTAGATTCACACATTGTAAATTTTGAGCTGTGGGACTGGTAAATTTTGTGACTGTGCGTTTTCTGCTCATGAATTCATAACTAGACATTTGCAGCTTGCAAATCTTATTTAAGAACTGTGACCTTAATGTGTAAAGACTTCATACAGTATAGTGACAGTGGAAGAATTTAGCTGATTATCGTGGAGTCTAGCCTGTTGCATTTGTGTCTAAAAATCTTAGAGCAGAGGCAGGCATTTTATTGAGGAGGTTTCAGTGCAGTTAAATTTTTTTGTCTGGGGCTTGTACGTAATAAAAATTTAGATGATAGTAATTTTGAGGCAGAGGTGTCTATTGAATGTAGGCTTAGATATAAGCATCAGCAGGCTTAGGCTTAGATCTAAGTAAACATCATAAGCAGGATCGATTATGTTAATATTTATGATCATTACCAGATGAGTATTGTTAATCCATGCTATATAAATTCCTATGTTCAGCTATCTAAAAGTTAGGCCTAAAGATATGTTAATATTCTGTTAAGTTATTTACATAAGGTTTATGAAGAAATGTGTGTTTCATCAAAACATGAATCAGGAATAATTATGTTAATTTTTTTGTATGTTGTTATGTTACAGTTTTACATATTCATGCAGAACATTTCACATTTCAATTGAGGTCAGACTAGGTATGTCACAATATCTAGAAACAGGCTACTTTGGCAGGATTTATAAGACAGTATCAAAAGTAAAGAGCTGAGATAAGCATCTGTTGTAAAGAACTTCCTATTCAACATTTTAACCAAAAAAAAAAAATAAAAATTCAAAAATTCTGAATAAACCAGCTACCTCAAAGAAGTTCATAAACATTGATCAATTCCATGTACAGACAGATGCACTTGTAAGAATGAACTCACAAGTTCAAAATTTTGTTCATGTCTTTGCCAAAGGATTTACTTACTTTCTGCAAAAGTTTCACTTTGCTGCCCAGTGTTGGACAAAGTCCAGGCTCTTTCTGAGTTTAGCCAGTGGTGAACTGGAGACTCTTCAGCCCCTGGATCTGAGCCAACAGTGAATACCTGCACATTTTGTTCACACCGAATATGATTTTTGCTGTCCTTTGATGTGAGAAAATGAATTTACACTGACAGTTTGTAGAAGCAGCTCTAGGAGATAGCAATGTCTATTCAGTCTGTACTATTCTCAATAAATAAATAAATAAAGGCAAGGGGGGAATGAAGGCATCATTGTAGCTCCATGTTTTCCACAGTATTATTATATATTTGAAGGAAAATCAGTATGTCAAAGACCTGTTTGTCAATTTGTCAGAGAGAATCTCAACTGTTAATTTTCTCAGATAAAGTAGGAGGTAAGTAAAGAAAGATTGATAAGCCAAACTGAATAAAACTCAAGACATTTCTGGGTTTTAGACAGCCAAGATCATAATGGAATTAGTTACAACCTGAAACTAGTGTCTCACATGAAGAAGACTTTTTCTGAGGTTGTCTTTCTCAGATGAATGTCAAAATTGCGTTTCAAGAGACAAGCTCTAAAATTAAAATGTATGATCACTTTCATTAGTAAAAGTAATTGCTTGATGTTCTTACTTCTGTTTTAGATTGATGAAATTTCAGATATGTATTAATAAGATAATATATTATAAGTGGAAAAATGTATATTTGATAGGCAACAAAATAAAAATTTGTCATGATTAAGAGCTATGAGAGAAAAAAATTGCAAATGCTTAAGAAGTATGTTAAATAATTTTGACTTTTATTTGTACACTCAATTACAGTTTGAAGACAACTGTGATTGTTGTTGGGCAACACCTGAAATTCTTGGACATCTTTTTCTTTTCCTGGACAAAAGGGATACAAATATCAACTGTATGCCAAGGTGAATTTCAATGTGTTTTTAGATGGGTTGCTTACTGCTATAGATTTTCATTGGCCAATATAATACTTGGCATAAATTGAAGCAATTGTGCTGTATTGTACTCACCAGCAAAGTTCCCTCAGTCTCTCAGTAGAAATTGGTTTTAGACATGAAAATAATCTTTGACTGAAGTGAATTCTGCTGAGACAATTAAAAAAAGAAAGAGTTTGGGTCAAGAGTTCTGATTGTCTTTTCGTATAATACAGTATTGCTTACTTTTGAATGAGTTAGTTTTAAAAAAATCATTCCATATTTATAGATATAGTTTCTAAAACTTTGTTGCCATCTAACTCACTTAAAAGAATGTCTGAGAAATAAGCCTCTTAAAAGAAAACATTTTCTCTAGGCTACCCTAAAGCATACTGAATAATTCATGGAAACCATTGAAATAAACACAATAAAGAATGAAGCAGTTAAACAAATACACTTCTCTGAGCTCTGAGTTTGTATATTTAACTATTTGTTCTATGTGCAAGATTTGGTCTTACGAATCTTGATACAGGGAGGTAATACTAGGGAAAAACATACCTAGAGGATTTATTTTTATATGGTATTTTAAGATACAGCAAACAATTGAGAACAGACCCTTTGAAAGGTCAGTGAAAATTTTACAAGACTATCTTGAATGGAAACATTTTAAGCAAATCATAATATGATTTTGAAGGTCTCTCTCCTGGTTCTAGTTCTTGGGGACCTTTGTTTTATGTGGTTTGTTCCCAAGTCGTGCACGACTGGTTAATCAGGACAGTGCTATGACTGAGAAATGCAAGGAACAAATTATATTCTGTGTCTGCTTTCTCAGTGGTGGAGTCACAGCTCTTGCCCAGAGTCCTTTTAGGAACCTAAAATTGAAGCAAATAGAGTCCTATGAAAGTCTGCTTGAAAAGAAGGCAAAATATCCTCTTTAACATTTAACATCTCATCTCCTTTAACAACTTTTTTGCGAAGAACAACTTTTATGTGAAGAACAACTTTTGTGTTCAGAATGAATGTCCGTCCGTCCGTCCATCCATCCATGCATATGTCAGTGTTCACAAAAGTTCTGACCATAAGGTTCGCTAAGCAATTTTCAAGTTGAAATAACTTGCAGATGACTTTGAAACAGATGTGAATAAAAGCTATAAACTCCTTTTTAGGACTAAATAAATTTTGGATTATTTCTAGGGCAATAATTGTTGAGTATAATGTTAGCTATATATAATGTGTTTCTTGCCTTGTTTGAGAAAATCTATGATTCCAAACTGCTGTTAAAAATCTAAGATTCCAAATAACAACTCCGCATTTGCTACAATAGGTAAAAATCTAAAATTAACAACCCAAACCTCGAAACCCCAACTGTCCCTACCAATGTCCTCCAGAAGGTACCTCTATGAATTCCCAAATTCTTCTCTCATGCTCTTATTTTGATCAATTTCATATCTAGGAAAATACCCCACAATGGTAAAAAAACCCCAAAACACAAAAAAGCCACCTCAACCTCTCCCCCTCAAAAAACCCCAAGCAAAAAACCCTCAAACCCACAAAAAAAATCCCCCAAACCAAAAACCAGAGTGCAGTATTTTGTTTCCAAACTAGAATTACAGAAAGTTTTTTGTTTTTTTCAAAGTAGAAGTGAATATAAAATTCTCCTTGGAATTTCAATAATGTTATATTTTTAACCTATTCTAAAGTTAGTTTTAGTGCTAGCATGGTTATCTCTGTGAAACAGTAAAGATATGTCAGTATCCACTTTTTTTTGTTCAGTATGGGTTGTTGTTGTTGTTATTATTATTATTATTTACTAGTGCAGTATTATTATTATTTACTAGTGTCAAAGTATTAGGTAATTACATGGATAAATATATAAATGTTTTGCATCTTGATTTGTGTTACATAGCATGTTTAATAAAATAATGTTCTTGAGATGAGTCATTAATGGTGGGAAAAAAAGCAAGCCTTAACACTGAAGTTTAAACACTAGGATTTAAACTCAATCATCTTCCAAGTGAAAACATTGAAAAATATTTAGGATGATGACACATGTAGGGATGCATTCACGTTTCACAGTTTTTTCTCTAAACACTGCAAATCATCAGTAATTATTTTGCAATAGGCATTCCTTAATTCAAAATAATGGAAGTACATCCTGCTAACATTCATTGTGAAAGTAATAATAATAATTGCCCAGCTATTTTTTTTTCTCCTAATGTTCAGAACTCATGACTAGAGCAATAGCAAATTAGGCAAAATACTCATGATACTGAGGCACATTACATCATTTTCAGATTCCTCTATTCGGCTGCAGACAGAACATGTGCTAGTTTTAAAAATTATCATTGTTTTCCAGTGGAGGATCTGCAGCTAATATATACAAATATATATAAAAATATAAAAGCCAGAGTTTTCTGTTGTGGGTATAATCACTCAGTGGAACTGGAGGTGAGCTCATAACTTCCTTGTCTCTCTCAGTCTGCTTTAAAATAAAATATTCAAAGGTGGAAGTACCTGAGAGAGAATGGAAGCACCAGAGCATAGTCCTCACCTCACCACACGCAGAGGCAGGAATTGGGTGTGTGGCAGTATGCAAAACATTCAGATTTGACCATCTAACAATCAATATGTAGTTTCTGACCCGGCTCCTGTGAAAAGAAGGTTTGAAGCCACTTACAGATGCAGAGGGGAACTTCACCTGTTCACATCCCTGGAAAAGTTTCATCTCTTACAATCTGTTGTATACATACATGTAGTCCTTTTACAAGTGGTAAACACAGACTAAGAATTAGTCTAACACAAGTATTGCCAAAATCACTCTTCAATATAGGAGGCTTAATGCAAGATAATGATCCTTGAAAGCATAGAGGTTGGGAATGGTGACCAAAGTAAAAGACAGAGCAAAGTGATTAGCTTTCCAGACAATGTGGAAATGGTTTCCTACATGTCACTATGATTTTCAATTATGATCAAAATCTTCCACTGGCTCAAAGCTTTTATTTGGAGTACTAAAGAGAGCTGGCCTATAAGAATATTTTAGTGTACTGCTTCTGTACAACTTTTTCTTTCACTTAAATGGAGAAAAATTGCTACTTCATTATAAGAGTTCATAGTTAAATGTTGTGGTTTTAAGTAGCCAGAGTTTTTTATTAGCTGGGGGAGCTAGGAGAGAGGCTTCTTTAAGAAGCTGCTAGAGTTTTTCTCTGCTCTAAGCTAGCCAAGGTCAGGCAACGACGCCTCTGTGATAACATATTTAAGAAGGAGTAGAGAAAAAAAAGCTGCGCAGAACATCATGGCGGCTTAAGAGAAAGGAGGGTGAGGAGGTTGATTAACACCAAGGTCAGAGAAAGGAGAAAGAGAAGATGCCTTAAACACTGGAATAGGGCCCCAGCAATCTGTGAGGAATCATAGGGGCGAAGATTCTTCAGCCTGTGAACCCGTGGAAAGACTGGGAGATTTTTCCACGCTGGAACAGAGACATGCCAGAAAAGAGAGGCTGTGATCCTGTGTTTGGAGCAGAGGGGCCTGGTNATCCTTATCACAAAAGTCAGGTTTTTTTTTTGCCTTCTCTGAGAAATTTTAGATCTATGTGTGGGCTGTCAGCTTTTAGCCAGAGTCAAACCATGACATTAACTCACTCCAGTTGTGTTTTCCTTCTTGGAATTTTTCTGTTGCCTCCAACTACGCTTTTGGATAACTTAAAGCCTGTGAGTTGTATTTTACTAAGCTAGTGTGAGTTTCTTTGTGCTGGGTACTTTTGTGGAATGCTTCTGCTCTGGTTATATGTTAGCCCTGTAAAACTTTTGCCAAAATGTTTATTTTCTCACTAAATTAAAAAAAATATTCTTGGGAAACATATACAACGTTTTCTCTTTACATGATTTTGAGGTATTAAAGAATTAAAAGTCTTTTCAAAACTTTGATGGACGAACTTTAAGTCTGAAATATATTTTTAAAAGTAATACTTCCAGTTAGGCTTGTGGCTTCAGAACTGGGGCATTACATATTTGACAGCCAGTTTTATTTGGCAAGCTTATTCTGGCTACTCTTACAATGAAAGTCAGGATTAAGAGGAAAAAATTCAGACAGATGGATTTAATCTGTTCTATACCAACTAGTGTTCTTGTGGTTTAAACAGTTTCCTAGATAAGTGTAATTAAATACTTCACTGGCATCCTTTATTTTTTGTGGCCCAAAATTTTCTAAAGGAAGTACCACATCAAAAATCTAATGTGAATTTTCTTCTAAGTGAAATTAAGAATTTTTGTGGTGGGAAAAACTCTATTTTTTAATTTTTTTAGCATCCAAAGTTACCATTTTTAATGAGATCCTGGAGATCAAATGACTGAATTTCTCATAAACTGCATGTGTCTGAAAGCAGCTGCTTCAGAGTAAGAAATCTCTGTCAGTCATATGTTCTGTAATCCACTGCTCCCCTTACATTACCCTGCTTTCTTGTCAGCGAGTTTAACTCTCGTACCTGGCTTCAAGTAAGTAAATGGTGTAGGGTAGGGTTTTGTTTGTATACAGTTACTCCATCTCATTTTTAAAAGGAACATTTCAAAATGTTCAGATGCTCAGATGAATTCCTGATCCTTTCTTGCATATATATATACAAATATATATATATGTATATACTAGTACTGAAAACATATGGCAAGAAAGTAATGGATCTGCATTTCTCCTTTTTTAACACAAGTTACACATTAACTGAATTAGATTTATCAAGGCTTCACTTCTTTCATTGTCACATTTTCAATGTGGTGAAACCTGAAATAGCTGAACTGTGTACAGCAGTACTTTAAAAGTCTGAACCAGTGAACTGAAGTTATATTGGGATTATTCAAGTGTTTCAACTTTAGAAATTTCATTGTACAAACCTCTAGATTGTGAGATAATTTATTTATTACCTTTTTTTAATTGCCATAAACATTTCTACGATTTTTGGACACTTTTACTGCTGCACATCAATTCTTCAAATCTAAGTACTTTATAGTAGCAAGAAATCAGAGGCTTTTATTGTGGAGTTCTAAGCAGAGTCCCTACCTGCCTCAGTCCATGTTTCCCTCTGGTGCCCCAGTCTTATGAAGACTCTGCAGACTGAGAGTCCTTGTGTTGAAGTTCTGTCATCCAAGTGAAGAAACCTATGGAGTTTGTAGAGAGGGCCATTATACAGTTTGGAGGGGATGAAGAAGGTGCATAGCTACTTTTATTGTGTTACGGCAATGTGGATAACACTCATGCAGAGATTACATTTCTGAAAAATATTCCATTGCTACAAATCATGGACCTTGGTTTGAGCCAAAGATGGATATATTCTGTAAATGTAAATGACTTTCTGGAAAATATCTGGAAATTTTCTGGCAGTAAATAGAGCATTATGAATTTTCCATTTATACTAGCACTAATCTGAATAATTGCATATATCAGGGATATAATGGTAAAATTTTCTCAGACTTTGCAAAGAGATTGACACAAGATTGCATCTGGGTAGAATAAACATGACTCAGGGCATTTGTGTCGTGATAATAAAGGACTCTCATCATACTCAGGAAGAGAGGATGTATACATAAGAGATGAAAAGAGAAAGATTTAAGGCAAATACAGATCTGCAGAAAGGGAGGGGTGGGAGATGGGGCAAGGAAAGAGAACAAAAAGCAAGAAACTACTATGTGCCCAGAAAAGGGGAAATATTCAAGATTATGCTTCTTATCTGTTTAGGTTGAAAAAGGCAAGAGACTAGATGTCCAGATATTGAGTACTTTGAGAATTATCTGATTTATTGGTTGCTATTTACAACAAAAAAGATTGAGAATCTTGAAAAAGTAGTTGAGTATCTGACAGTACACTTTGATATAAGAGCATCAAAGAAGATTTTGGTTTGGAAACACTATGATGCTTTGACCAGAACCTGACATTTTTATCTTTTCTGAGTTGAATGCACCTTCAGTGATTCTTCATTGATTCATGTGATGATGCTGCTCCTGTTTTTGTGATTGCACTGCTTTTTTTCTATTTTTTTTTCTGTTTTCCTTTTTTCTTTTTATCTGACTTGATTTCTTGAAGTGCTCTTTCTTTAAATAGAAATTCTTCAGGAAATGCAAAGAAATCACACTTTAATTTTCACACTGTAGTCATCTTTCCCCCATTTTTAAACTTTGAGGAAGGCTTGCTGGTGCATACGTTTTGACTATGATTAACCCCTAATGAAGTATTAGGATCAAAATTTTGCAAACCAAATACTTTTTTTTTTTGATTCTTCTCACATTTATTAATTTGAAAATTCAAAATCAGCAATGTTTTAACACTTCAGTTTTCACATGGAACATTTAATCCAATTAATGTCTTAAATATTAATTTCTCAAACAGTTCGAAATTCATATGAAATATGCATTATGCTACAGAGATGCTGCTGCGTTTTTATAAAAATGTAGTGAAGATCATCCTTATGGAAACAGATGTAAGACAGATTAGCAAAGCATTGTGCAGTTGTAGGAAGCAAAGCGTTATCTAGAAAATGAAAAGATTTTGATACCAGTACCTTTTGTAGTCTATACCTAAAAGCTATATTTTCTGTTTGAGAATACAAGATAGCAAGTGACTTCTAGCACATTTGTAGCCATTACAGAAAAGGAGCAGTTTACTTCCTAACTGTAAACCTAGTGCTGGCCACAACACCCATCACCACAGAATACACAAAGGAAAGTCCACATTAAAAATCATTAATGTCAAAGCATACATACATTATAAAAGCAGAGTATATGACACTCTTCCTAGAGTCTTGCAGCAAATCAGTGACGAGAACAGGGCTTTAGATAGAAAAGGTCTTTTACAGAAGTATGTCCTTTTTTTTTTTTATGCAGAATATCAGAAAATGCAAACATAGCAAAAGGTTTCCTCCATATTTTGGAGGAAACTGTGTCTACCAGGCTTTCAAAAGCCAAGCTAATGCAAGTAATTATTTTTGAGAAAATATAATAGCCAGGGGTGTCAATTAATTTGTTAAAACTGTAAAATATAAATTACAGTTAATATATGTTGTTAAAAGATGTCAAATCCTGGGAGATATTTTTGTTTCTTTTCTTGTTGTTTTATAGACCTAGCAGTTGTGCAGTTGTCCTTGTTCTATTAATAACTACCTGAACATTTGACAACATTTGCTTGAAATGCTGCTGGTGCAATTGCACTGGTACAATAATGTGGGTCACATCATTTGCATAACGTGTTAGCAAAAAGGTGTTCAGGTGTGTTAGCAAAAGGTGTTGTGATGCTCATCTCCTAGAGGTTCTAGACTCTAGTGTTTAATTTAACTTTATGAGTGTACAAATAAGAGATGATGAAATATTAAATCTCATCTTTAAGTTACATCAGATTGAGGACTCTCAAAAGTCACAATTCACATTTGGAGCTCCTACTACTTGCTTAATTTGTTGCTTAACATCAATAAGAGGTGTGGGGCTCTCGCTGTAGCTACACAGTAGACCTGAAAGGAAACTGTTAGATTTATATTGTCAAAATAAATAATTAATGGAAAATTTCTGATAGATAATCCTGTTACTAGTTATAGAACAATAAGTACACAGATTCTAGAAAATAAATTTTAGAGATGCAATCAAACATTGGACTTGTAACTTTGAGCTGTATTGTAAGGTAATTGAATTATTTGTAGTGATAGATGTAATAATGTCACCCAACGTCAAGCTTATTCCACTTAAATTAAGGATGGAATCTGCTTGACAGAAACCTGGTGTAGGAAAATAATTCAGCCTCAGGAGAAGCTAGGGAACTGGGTTGGGGCCGGGATTTTTTTTCCCTTTCCCCACTCAGTACTCTTCTGGGACAAATTTTTTTCTTTGGAATTCAATCTGTATGCTATGTGACAGTATTAGGAAGAGTACACTTTTATGAAGCAGGTGTGAAAATTAAATCAGTCCCTCTGACTTCAAATGACCATCTGTTTCTTCACTAAATGCAGGAAAAATTGTGAAAAAATCCTTTGTTAGATAATGGTGGAGGAAGACTAGCAAACATATTTGCATGTAAATTCTATACACTCTTTTTACTTAAAGAAAACAAATCATAATTAAAGTAAAATGCTAATAATCTGAAACTATTCTATTCCTATATCTAGTTAACTATTTTCATCCTTTTTGTTTACATGAACATAGAGACTGGCTTATTCTGTTGTTTCCATCAATAAAGTTTTGCATCCTCACAGAGATGAGCTATGTTTATCTGCTTGCTTCTTAATTATTCTTTATTATCAAAATACTTCACTTTTAATAATTTACTCGCCTTTGTAATTAGATTATCTCTTGGATTACACTGAAGTTTACCTTTGAGGATTTATTTTCATTTGCTTACCTTGTATAATAAAAATGTTTTTGTTGTATTACACAACTCCAGTCTTAACCGGATATAGCTGGTATCTGGGATGAGGGAGTGGTAAAAGTTGAGAAATTTTTGGTCACATTTTTGTGATTCTAATTTGCAATTCCCACACATTCATCTTATTAAAAGTTCATTATCACATCAGAAATATATTTCTGTGTATTTATTTTATAAAATAATATTATTGATGCTCCCTGTCTTATAGACAGAAAGGCTGCAAATAGGAAGTCATTTTTTGAGAAGCAAAGAAATAAAATCAGTAATTTACCCTTGTAAATCAAACAGAGAATTGCATTTTCCACGAACATATAACAGTCACAGCTCACGTCTGAAAAATGAAAAAAACCCAGTAATTAAAAGTACTGGATAAAAACAGTGTAAATTTACTGTGTTCTTTTGTGTAAAATTACAATAAATTAGTTCTATACTGGTTGATTCAAGGAAATTTTCAGGTTGCTTTTAATTAAATTAAAAGGATGGTATACAGTGTTTGATTTTCTTAGATTCATTAACAGCAGTAATTTAAAATTATGATTTTAAATCTAAAGGTTTGATAAAGGATGTACTGTTGCT
>WEIV01005247.1:214379-228649 GCA_013390005.1 Calyptomena viridis
TTTGTTTTTTTTTTTGTTAAAGCTCAAAACTTAATGAAAGTCAAGGCAAAAGCAAAGAGAAGTCTGAAGACTAGACATAACTTTTGTTTAATTGCTGCTGGTGACACCTAGACCATATGCTCTCTTTCATTAATACATAGAGATTTTTCTATTTGAACACTGCAACAAGTTACAACAGCAGATGAAATGGATGCAGTGAAGAATATCTGGCTGACTGAGTGTGCTGACCTAAACTAATTTCTCTTCTGCTAGTCCAACCGCTCTTTATTTTACAGGTTCTTTTCTTTCTTCTATCCCCTTTGCTATCTTTTGCACCTAATGTTTACACATGCATCAGCTACTCTTAACATCTGAAGAGAATCATTCAGAAGAAAGGAATTATTGCTGTAATTGAAAACTCTTAAAACATAGCCCATACACACAAACAGGAAAACAGATTAGTCTTGAATTGTACTCTGAATTCCCACATAGCCTAATTGACATATGGACAGTAGTTTTAGTGGATCTTGTAAAAATATTCTTTCATTGTTTCATAGATGTAATCAACATGTTAAGACTGTTATATTAAGACCTTCACTTGGAATAATCTTTTATGGAAAATAGATGGAAGTAAGCAATGTTTTCAATTTTTAAAATGGGCATTTGTCAGTCTCAGTATACTGGCTCCTGTGAATTGGTGTGGTAGTTTTTAGTGGCCAGGTTTTTTCTTGTTAGCAGGGGGCCTATGGAGAGGCTTCTTTGAGAAACTGCTGGAAGTTTCTCCATTTCCAGCAGAGCCAATGTCAGTCAGCTCCAGGCTGGACCCGCCGCTGGCCAAGGCCAGGCCAATGAGGAGTTATGGAAACACCTCTGTGNGGAAGTTTTGTGATAGACTGTGTTTTGTGGAGGAGACCCCACAGGAAGCAGGGGTAGGACTCTCCCTCCCTGAACAGCGGCAGAAACAACAACTGACTTTAACACCCCCACTCCTGTTTTCCCCAGGCCGCTGGGGAAAGGAGAGCCCTGAAAGAGGGAGGGGTGGGGGAGAAAAGGTGGCTGTAAGATCTATCAGGCTTCTCACTCTTAAGCTCTGATTTTGAAAACAGTAATAAATCCTTAGTATTTTAAGTTGAAGCCTGTTTTGCCTGTAAAATAACTAATGAGGAATTTTTTATCATCCTTATCACAAACTTGTGAAACCTTTTCAGTCTTTCCTCTCCTCTGTCTGTTAGCAGGGAAGAGAATGGGAGAGTGTGGCTGTGTGTGTGAGTCATTGGCATTTAGCCAGGGTCAAACCACCACATAAATTCCCACAAGAATTTTAAAGAACATGACAGCACACTGATCTGGTCAGACATAGAGCAAGGAAGATGTATACAAGATCTCTAAATGATTTGAACAAATTGGACTGATTGCTTTGGAGAGAAATGACTGGCTGACTCCTGACTTACCTCATGATCATTTATACAGGCACAGCGTCAACTTCCTAGCCCCAGAATGGCAATGTTTGCTACAAGACTTATGAGGCAGGTGAGTTCGGGAAAGGTGTTTATTGTAATGTGTTTTGTCTTTTAGGTCTAAGATGCAGTGAAATTGAGTTATGAAATTGAATATAAAGTTTATTATACTAATTATAATTTTCTTAAAGTACTTAAATGCCTGAAATGTAGGAACAGTCTTTGACTAGAATGTTGCCGAATGATGGTGACTATTACCTAGTTATTATAACTAAAAGTTCATGAGATAATACTCATAACTGCAGTGTCGATATACATGAGTGCAGTTTGCATAAGGGAACAAGAAAGGAAAAGAAGATAGCCGGATAATATTCTTGAGATTAAAATTTGACAGCAAAAATGCATGTTAGTTAAATATTTTAGTTACACATTGCAGAAAATGATCAATTTCTGTGGCTTGTGTCTCAGATTTCCAAGGATAGAAAAGAATAACAATCACAGACCACCTAAAGAAGTTTGAATGATGTCAGATTACTGTGGAAAATGACAGATTTTTAAGCATATATGGGTAACAGCCATGCATAATGATCCCAGTCTTATGATGAGCCAGGTAGTTTTCTAATTCCATATATGATGACTTGGTAGTCAAAGTGAAAATCTCATGTAAAAGAAAGAGTAAGCTAACCACAAGACACAATGGGTTTAAATAAGGAAACCATTGCTCTCTGTCTGTCTTTGTACTCAGTGATAATCCAAATTTACTTGGCTACAAAGAACTTTATAGGTACAACTTGCAAAATTAATGTGACATGAAGTTGATATGTCCTGCCTGTGGGGGGTGTTTTTATTTATGACGTGTTGGAAGATGGTGCTAGTAGTACAACAACAGCTGATGTTAATAGTGCAACAGCAGAACACTGTTCATCTGTGTGTCTCATTCTGTAGAAAGTGGATCTCTGCTTTTGATAGGTTTCTTTCCTGGCTAGAGTGACTAAAGTTTGCTTTGTAGACATACTCTTGTCCCATTTCTATGGTTAAACCTAGTAACTCAGGAAGTAGCAAATTTTCTGTCCTGTTTTTAGTGAGAAAATGTTTTTAAAATGTTTGAGAAAGAGAACTAGTAGTGCCTATAATATTTACACATTGATTGGTAGAGACAATGCTTCTATGAGTGCTACAAGGATCAATGCAAACGCTGTCATTGATTAATTTAAACAGAATTGACATCATTCTACTGAAATTTGCCTTGCTGTCCTCAGTGAAGAAACACTATGACCATCACTTTGAATTCTGAGAGAAAAAACAGTAGAAGATCCATCTTGGAGAAAAGCAGACCAGTGTATCTGGGGACCGGTAAAATAATTCAACTACTCAGTGGAAATAACACGAGGTCAATATCAGTGAAACATAGTGGACAACAAATAAAATATTTGCATTCAACTCTGCTTTCAGCCATAGTGTTTTAGACTTGACATTCATCAAGACAAAAGCTGGGGAGGCGTCTCCTTCTCATCAGCTGGAAAGTATGAAAAAGAATATTGCATTGAATTTTAGATGTTAAATATCCCAATTTATGATTCAATTTTCTACCTCTATTTATTAAATTCCTACATACTATCACAATCAAATTAGAAGGATATTCCAATTAATAAATATGAGCCTATGTCTTCCTGTTTCAGTACTAAAACTAAAACTAAACTTAAAGGACATAAGCAGAGTATGTTCTGAACTGAGATATGCATTATATTATGGACTGGTTTCTTCTGTCAGGTTGCTGATATAAGAGAGAACTTTAGAGTACAAAACCCTTGGTACAAGCCCTTGGAAACTGTTGGAAAAAAGTTCTTAGAAAATTAATCTCTTCATTGCTTTACTAATTAATGTGTATTATTAAAATAAAAGCAAACCAAGTAAACAAAACATTTAGTACTTGTAAAGTAGCTGCTACCTATGTTTCAATGGCAATATTACCCAGACTGGTTGTACATCAGGGAAACCAATCTTCCATTTCCTTTCCCAAACCCATGTGCCTGCACAACTAAAAGAAGAGCAAGAGGAATTTCTCCAGACCACTCATTAGCTAAAAGCTGCACCTTCTTCTATTCTAAAGTGTATTCTGGACTATATGCATACAAACATCATAAACACACTTCAGAACATATATGTACACACATATATGTTTTGGCATGGTCTTTACAGTATTTTTGAGGAGAGTCTTAATATTTCTTGGAGATTTAGAAGTGTCTTATTTTTTCTCTAAATTTCTTTACATTAACTCTAAAGAAACAAAATCAAACCAAACCAAACAAAAAAAAAAAAAAAAAAAAGTGGATGCAATGGTTTGACCAGGCCAGCAGGTGCCCACCAGCTGCTCTACCACTCCCTCAACAGGAGAGGGGGAGAAAATACTAGAATAAGTTCACAGATCCAGATAAGGACAGGAAGATCACTTACCAATTACTGTCATGGGCAAAACAGATTCACCTTCAGGAAATAAATATAATTTACGGCCAATCAAACACACTAGGACAATGAGAAATAAGAACAAATCTAAAAACACCTCCCCCCTCCACATGCCTTCTTCTCAGGTTAGACTTTACTCCCAACACTTCTCTTACCCCTGAGCAGTGCTGTGGGCAATTGAGCCTCTCCCACACATCTGTCCCAGGGGAATAGGAATTACAATCAGTTCATTATGTGTCTGTGGTACTCCTTTCTCCTCACACCCTTCTTCTGCTCCAGTGTGAGGACTCACTCTAGGGACACATTCATGAACTCATGAACTTCTCTGACACAGATCCTTCACCTATGGGCTGCAGTTCCTCACGAACTGCGCCATTATTGTGTCCATTCCATAGGATGCAGTCCCTCAGTAACAAAAGAAGGTGAAGATTCGTGTGAGAAACTCAATAGTTTAAGACTGCAAAAGATACTAAATAACTTTCATAAAGAAGAGCAATTTACCTTGACCACATATAAAATACTGAAAGATTGAAGGATTCTGAGGAAAAAAAAAGAAAAAATATCTTACCAGGTGATGTGATTAAGTTTTAATAATTCCAGTTATATCAATAAGCTGTTATTTTAGGGAAGAGAAAATGTTGGAGTAATATCTCGCACACATTTTTCTCATAAAAGTCCTTCCAATTTATTATTCCAGTTGAATAATAGAGTATGGAATGTACTGGTTGAGATTATGTAATAATAGAAGGTACACTTGTATTAACCTAAATAATGTGGTTACAGACTTCCTCTAACTATAGCTATAGTTAGAACATTAAGGTGAATGTGATATAAAAAGGATACATGGCAAAAAGTGAAAGATATTTTACAATTTTTAAACTGAATTAATAGGTTTTACAATCCTAGAATGGCTAGTGACTCCTGAATGTGTGTGTTTTCGTTGTTTTACCAAGAAGCAAGTAAAAATTATGTTTGCTATGTCTTTCTTTAAAAATACCTCATTACTGTTATAATTATCCTATGTAAAAGTGTATCCCTGAATAGAGATGCTTTTCTTTCTATTTTTAAACAAGTATTGGGAAAGAAATACAGTGTTTAAACCATTTGGATCCCTAATTGCTGGTATATAATCGTACTTAGTACATGATTTAGAGGAAAACATGGTGGTGATTAAAATCATCTATTTCCCTATGAGAAGAAAAACAGGATATTTTGGAAAAAGCAATACTTAGAAAATTGCAACTGGCAAATTATAAGATCATTCCAACCCTCAGTGAAGTAAATGGCTGTGGGTTGGGCCCAGGACTACGCTAATCAAAATGAAAGCAAAGTTGTTTACAAAGGACTACAGTGATATTTTGGTATTAATTTGTGGGGACATTGTAGACAATTAGAACACTAATACTCTGAGAAAAATTAAAAATGTTAGAGATTTTGTGATTTTGAGACTCAAAGCTATAGAAACCTGATTTATATTCCTTGCTGACTAGACTGCTCTGAAATGCATTCTCCTTTATGGTCTATACAACCCATTGTATATTTGCTGCAGCAGAAAAAGCCTTATTGATCCAATAGAACCATTTTCTGTTATTATTGTGGGGTTTTCTTTGTGGTTGTTTGGTTTTGTGTTTCTTTTTTTCTCTTTTGTCTAAACCACCTAAAAGGCTCAAGTTACCAAATCTTGACATTTCCAACCAAGATTTAATTACATTTAATGGAGCAATTCTTTCTCAACTTTCTCAACTAAACCCTGGGTTTAGCTGAAAGGGTGTGATGTACACATCCAGCATGAATCTAGTGTGTCCATTTCTCTGTCCCTCTGGTTCCTCTGTATATGCCTGTCCTTCTCTTGTGGCAACTGGAGTCTCCCGTATGGCTGATCTCTCCATGGCAGCCAGACACATGCTTGAAGATCAGCCTTAAAGCTATATTTTCTACTTATACCTCTTTTTGACTGTTTCTTTTACAAGATCTAAAAGAAGTGCCTTGAGAGACTTTAAAATTGGTTGCATGTTCTCAGTTCCTTTGTCTACTGGTTTGACTGGTGAAGTGCATGGATTTATGCTCAAGTGCTATGTGGCAAAGCAGCCATGGCAGAGGGAAAGTTAGCCTATAATTAGCTGTAAACTTTATCCAAGTGTATAAAGCACATCTCATTGCCTGCAGCTGTGTTAAACAGAGGATTAAATGTATAGCTAATGTGTACTTGGTGCACAAAATAGCTAAGGCTTTCAGGAAAGTGTGAATTGTGTGTAATAAAGCAATAGAAACAAGATTTGGGATTTGGTTTTACTTGTTCCTGTAAAACACCACATTTCCCCTAACCAGATTTCTTTAGCCCATACAGGCAAGAATGAAGTTGGTCCTTGATCTAGCATAAAAATAAAAATTTAATGAAATTAAACTAAAATTTAAAGATATAAAATATAAATCTGAAAAGTTTTCTTCCATCATGAAAGTCAGAAACAGCAACCTGAACTTCTGCCTGAGTAAAAGTTCCACCTCTTCAAAGCCGTCTGCATCGTACAAGTTGTCTGCTTTAGCCCTTTGGTTTTCTTGCATGTCAGAAAAGACTTTATGATTCTGGAAGGCATTAGAACAGTCTGTGGCATAAACAATCAGTCTTTTGGACAAGATACATAAAGTTCAGTTTTCTTAATGAAAAGAAGTTGAAACTATGGTTATTTCTATCAGACACAGATGGTTTTGAGTAAGGCTAATTAAAAGAGAATCATTTGAAACTGTGACTGTATGGGAATATTTTTTGTCACTAAGAGCTAAACATGAAATAGAAGGGTGACAGAGTAAATGTGTTCTCAGAATATTTTGAGTTCTTGAAAGTTGCTATTAAACTAATTGGGAGCAGGGTAAGACACCTTCCAAGGGTAACTGTTTTCAACTTGATTCAGTAAAACAAGTTAAGCACATATTTAAATGAAAACAAAGATGAAATTCCAACTTTATTCAATAAAACAAATTCTTTCTCCTTCACGTGTTTTCTTCATGCTGAATATATATTTAAAGTCATAGCTGGGCACCGATCGAGGAAACAAACTTTTATCTAACAGAGAAAAGCTCCTTTAAGCTAGAAAATTGTTATTTTTTAAATCTGTGAGGTTTCTTTTAGGATGCATCTAAACCATTATATAGAATACTTATACTCATTCAGGATTTCAGATGAGGAATTTTTTGTTTGTTTCTTTTCAAACATCGTATCTTATAAACTACACAAATTAAAATGCCATTTAAAAGAACCTTATAAAGTCTGTGGAAGACCTACTGTTCAATGACTTTCCAGTACTTTACTGAGTTCAGTAAGAAAATGGAAATTATTTTCATGACTCTTTGAAAAAGGAATTTCTTTAATTTTTATGAGAACATTTGATCCTATAAAGCTTTTCCTAATTAGTCCAATAAAGAATGTAATCCACTTTTTTCATGATTTACTGAACTAACATGCTTATTACCATTTTTATTACAAGTGTTTATTGATTTTTTCATAAAAGCAGCTCACTGCAAATTCCTTGCTTGTTAATTTATTGTATCAAATTCACCTACAACTTATAGGTGTCTGTTTTTCACTTCCAATTCCATGCAGTGACTCACACTTCCTCTGTTAACGAACTTGTGAACAGAAGCAGTAATTTTTAAAGTGGTTCCTACAAATAAATCACTTCAGGTCATATGAATTGAGACCATAATCATACGTAAAGCAAGTAAATTCTGAAAAATGAAAAGCAAGATTTAATGTGATCTAACGACAGAATAAAACTATCTACTACAGCTTTCTAATGTTGTGTAATTTCACATATATACAGCATAATTCTGGAGCAATAGGCTGTTGTATATTTTATATAGCACCCTGCATATGTAGAAACATATTGCATAGACCACGGTGTTAAATATCACCACATATGAAAAATTTTCTATGATTCTGAAATACACAAAAATGATTGTGGAAAGGACTGTGGGAAGGATAAAAACAGGATGCATCTAAAGAAGTGTGGCCAGCAGGTTGGGGGATGTGATTCTCCCCTACAACTCTNCAAGGAAATTTAGGTCAACTATATGGAAGAAATTCTTTACTGAGAGGGTGGTGAGGCATTGGAACAGGTTGCTCAGAGTAGTTGTGAATGTCCCGTCCCTGGCAGTGTTCAAGGCCAGGTTGGATGGAGTGTTAAGGAACCTAAGCTAAGAAACCTGTTAAGAAACTCTGCCCATGGCAGAGGGGTTGGAACTAGATGATCATTAAAGTTCCTTCCAACCCAAACTGTGCTATGGTTATGTGATTCAAAATCAAAACAGGATACTGTGGTAATCAACTTGGTCTACTGAACAAACATTAATTCACACTGAAGTATCTGAAGATTGTCTTTCAAAATATTCTATAAAAGTAGATAAATGCATACAGTAGAATAATATCCACCTCTGTCGCCCTTATGAAGGAGTTTTGTCTTTGTGCAAATTTCAGTTCTGACATTGCTTCTGCAAGCAGTATGGAAAAGACAGAGCACCCTCTTCATTTGAAAATGGTAATAAAGAGGAAATTGTTTGGAAAGGGGGAAGCATTCTCATTAGATGTGGAAATAAAGCTAAAAGGAACATTTGGCTGTTGCAAGTTATCTTTTGAACTCTTTCTAGTTACAGTACTCAGTTTTCTTGAAATTATGATTAAAAAAAATGTTTCACAGAGCAACTAATCCAGCTAAGTCACCTTTTCCTGTTTGACTATTTATAACTGTAATATCCTCTGAGAGGGAAATAGAAGTGTCAATAAACCATCTAAATTTGTGTGAAAATCAAAATCCTCTTTGCAAACCCTAGTTTTAAAAGGTTGCAAAAGGTCTCTGATTTGCAGCGAACATCAGATCAATAACTCAAAATGAAAAAGTTTTTGCATAAAATTCTGAGACTTACAGAGGCCAGAGGATGTAAGAATGTAAATATTTTTTTATCCATTTTTAAGAGTTTAAGTGTGGTTTCTTTTTCTATTTGGAGTAAAAATTAGAATCTTTTGAATTTTTCATGAATTAAAATAAGTTTTCCAAGCCCAGATCTTCTATTTACTTGTCACAAGTAAATTCTACACAATAAATTTTTCTTTTGCTGGACAACTGTGATTACAAGCATCAGGAGTTCATTGTAGTGTGTCTTGGAAAGCACTGGGGGTCTTTGTGGAACATATGTTGGAATAAATTTTTGCTTTAAAGTTGTAAGGATTTTGAAGAATATTTTAACCTCTTCTCCCAAAACTCATAAGCAGCTCATAAGTGCCCAGAAGTTCAAGATTGCAGACAACTCAAATTGAATGTTCAGTTTTCAGACGCTTTCAACTCTATTCTCTGGTAAATTGATTAACAAGTAATTTTAAAAATTAAGACTTTCTTTGTTCCTTTAGACTCAATAGACACAAATACAATTGTGCATTTATTGATAAATATTCTTGAATCAGGAGCTGATGGTTTTGCAAATGTTAACTTCTCTGCTGAAACTGATGATGCAGGAGGAAAGACTACCTAGGCAAATCTCTTAGATATATTTCCAGTGTGTGCCAACTAACATTTCTGAGAGTGAGACAGGTAGTAGACATTTCAGTGATGTCCAGATCTTTTAGCCTGAGGGAACTAGAATAAATCTTTGCTTATTTTTCCATTTTCTGTCTTCTAGCAGTTCAATACTGAGGCAGATGGACTGTTTTATCATCTTCTTTAGAGGCAAATGTAGTGTCTCTTCATTATTTCAGCTCTTTTGTTTGCAATGTTCTCTATATTTTCATTTCACCTAACCATTTGTACTACATGATATTTGTATTCACTACAGAAATACTGCAAAAAAGTTGTCTCTCCATACCAGGTGATTTTTGTTAACATTTTCATAGAAGATGCTCAATATGTAATGATCATAGACACACCTTCTACACTTGGATTTAGACCAAGTATCTTCTGTTTCCAAATATTTCCTCCATTGTGACCTTTAGCAAGTCAGATAAATCTGGTTTTTAAAAGTGCTCTCCAAGTGTAAACTTATTTCTCTGAAAAGCCACTGCTTAACCTCTACCAAGATTCTATTTGTATCAAAAATTAGGAGGATGATGTCCTTAGAATAAATAATTTGAGGATTAAATACTGTATAAAAAATTCTTCTATGATTAGGTGTCATGTAAGTATGTCATGTATTGTATTATGTATTTATTTGCCTGTATATTTATCATTTTCTGGTCTCACTGTAGGAAAACATACTTGCTGATACAAATGGAGACTTGAACTCCAGTTGGGTCGTTTCTGGATTTTAGCTGTTCAGACAGAGCTTCCCTCCACAATAAATCTCTGCGAGCCTGTGGCAGCGAGGGGAGGGACCGTAGAGCAAGCAAAATTTTAATGGCTATTCAGAATTAAAGCTTAGTAACATCAGGCAGGCAGGAGCTGCCAGGTCAGCCACATTTCTAAAACAGAACTTGAAAAAGATAAATTCAAAGCACTGAAATTTAAGCATAGATGTATGTGCTGCAATTTAGAAATAACTCAGGGCCTACCATTCAGCCCAGGAACTAATATGTCCAATTAACTACTGCTGCAAAAATGATTCAGGATTCAGCATAAGCACTCAAAAATGGCTTTTTTTTTTTTTGATGTTTATCTAAACATCGCTGAAGTATCTAGCTCTCTGTACTTTGCTCAGGTTGTAATGAGCTTTCTCACAAACCCTGATTTTTTTTTTTCCTTGCTCATATATAGACAATTTTTTACGGAAGTATGATTAAACTTTACGGGCAGTTACATTTTACTTGTCAGCTTTATTTCCAGGTCAGAACTGTGTCATATATATTCACATTCCCCTATAGGGAAGTTATGCATGTGTTGCTGCCTGATATTCATTCCTTGCCCTTTTGTAACCTTCTATTTCAGCTTTTTTTTTTTTTCAGGAAATTTTGTTTATTACATTTATTTTTAACTTATTGGGAACTATCTCATGGTTCTTACATAGAGGAACACTAAAGATACACTCTGACTTAACACTTGCAAGGATTTCAGGAAGTTGTAGGGTAGAACACATTAGAAAATGCCCTTGGTAGATAACAGAAGCATCAGACAAAATTTTTCAAATATATATGGTGAAAGATGCTACAATTAAAAAGACACTGAAAATACAATACAGCAGTGCTGTTCTCTGGTTTGTGGTTTGTTCACAGTCCTCTAGGGCAATCTGACTGGTTCTTTTATTCTTTTTTAAATGACATCCCCTCTAGTCATCTCTTTCTAATGAAAGTCTAATTGAAATTTAATTCACCCAGGTAGATGTCATGAAAATAGATTAATTAATCTCTTTGAATGCCAGGAAATTAGAATAATTAAAATATTGTTCATTTTTATTAAAAGAAAGCCTATTTGATCAAGAGTAAGTTGTGATACAACTGCAGTCACAACTAGTTGCGACATTCTGGTACTCATACAATATATGTGGACACGTACACATACATTCTCAGAACTGGAAGTAATAATTAATATTGTTGCAAATGGAAGCGTCTGTTTAATGTATGGCTAGGTAAAGGTGACAACTGAGAAACACTGTTTGTTTGCTTCCCCACATTTTCTTTCTGAGTTACATGTAGTAATACTAGATGGTGGAAAAGGTTCATTCAGTTCAGTATTTCATGTCTGACATTGACAGAAAGCAGGTTCTTGGGAAAGACCTTATGCTGGAGTCACCTGATCCGAGTTTCTCCAGTTATCTCCCAGCAACAATGTCTGATAGAAAAAAGCATCAGATATTGAAGCTAGAATTTTTGAAACACAATTTTTTCAGTATTTCATGAACCAAGGAAAAGGGGAATCATATTTTGGCTTTTCCTGCTATGGTATTACAATTTTTAGGTACAGCCAAAGATGCTATTAACAGTAATTTCTGATTATTTTAGACTGGAGACTGACATCAGACTGGTGAATCTGAAAGATCTGGATTGTAGTTATTTACTAGGTGCAAAACTAGTCTTTGCAAACTTTCACAAGCTAGAAAACTCTGTTTTGGAATTCTATAGAAATATATTATTTTGCTAAATTTAAGAAAGCAAAGTATACTCCACTGGAATCATGCTAAAGGAACTTTATTGATTTGAGAGGGTTAACCTATTTTGATCACTGAAATAAAGTTGGGAATTTTACTCCATTTTAAGAGAAAATTGTTAACTAAAAGTTAGTAAATAATATCTTTCGCCTTGAATCAACAATGGAGGTAATATGTCTACATTTTTTTCAGAATTCACGATTAGTTATAGGCATTTCGAATCGAAATCAATCCCAAAGTGTCATTGAGGTAATAACAGAGGCATGAGAATTTTGCTTTCTTGTTTGTATGTGCACATTTGATAAGCTTAAATTTTGCACAATATCAGTGTAAAAGGAAAACAAAATTTTAAAACCTGGAAAGTGTAGATAATCAGAAATTGTGTAAAATGTAGAAAACTTACATTGATGGACTTTACAGTAGGAACATATTTGAATTTTTTGCAGCACAATCAAATCTAATACTTCATATTGTCCCGGTTTGGGACAAATATATTCAGAAGGATAAATATTCTCTGATAAAAACAGGCCGCAATCACCCTCTCCCACCAGGTTCGAGGAAAGAAATATTTCCTCAAAGGAAAGTGAAAGGGAAAAAAAAAAGAAAGCTNATGAGTTCTGATTTTAAACATTTCCTCAGCCTCATTGTTGCCCGACAAATGTTTTTTCCTACATTCCAAGTATACATTCTTGTTTTGGATAGTCTGAACTCTAGCCTTTATTAAAATAAACAAGAAGGAAAGGAATCATAACCACTGGTTTTGGCTCTATGACAGATCAGTCTTGCCTGTGAAAAAATAGAAACATCTTCTGATTGTATTCACTCTTGTAGCAACATCTTTATGCTTTCATGTACAA
Source organism: Calyptomena viridis (assembly GCA_013390005.1). Taxonomy (NCBI): domain Eukaryota; kingdom Metazoa; phylum Chordata; class Aves; order Passeriformes; family Eurylaimidae; genus Calyptomena; species Calyptomena viridis. The sequence goes on from WEIV01005247.1 coordinate 227,197, forward strand.
TGAGTAGTGCTGAAAGTAAGCTTAGAAATGGAATTTTAGGTGCACTGCTGTAGAGTTTGATGTCGAGTTTTCCTCTAATTTGAAGCTTGTGTTAATTGATGGGATGTAAAAGATGGTCTGTGTTCTACTGCCATGTTAGATACCGTAGCGGATTATTTGCACGGACTCTTGGTGTGGGTGCAAAGCAAGGGAGAGTTTATTGCAGTGCAGCGCAAGAGACACCTTTTTGTAACATACTATACCTTTTATACCTCTGTGGCTGACCATTACATAGTAAAGTTATTCTTCAGTAGGGGAATTCCAGCACGGGAACCAACCACCTGGCAGGCCATACATCAGGCACTTCTCTGGCGTACCTTGGTCCAATCAAGGAGGTGCACGCAAGCCTTCACATACCTGTGGCCTTCTCTCTGCTGCTCTTCGATACACCGTTAATTTTTGTATCTTTTACTGTGCAATTCCCACAGCCGAGTCTAATGCACTGGGCCTGATCCCTACAAGATACCCATGTTAGAAATTAAATGTTCTCTTGTTAGGTTACATGTTTCAATTTGTTTAATAAATAGAAATTATTTGTTTATTAATTTACATTAAATTCAGTACTAAATTGGCTTTAAGAATCAGAGCCAAAATGGACAGGAATATTAAGCAGCGCATATGCAGATGGGCCTTGTAACATGAAAGTGAAGCAAAGATATTACTTAGTACTTTAATTAAGAAAACTTTAATCTGCTCCTAGTGAATTAACACACACACACATACACAAAAGAAGTTGTACTTAAAATATTTAAATATTGAAAACACAATTATGGGGAGGAACATAAGAACATGAAAAAGGTAAAATAAAGATTCTTTTTTTTTTTTTAAAGTTAGCATTCAGTTTGTCATGGTTGTTTCCTCAGAACTCATATTAGATTCCTGATCTGGAATGATTTTGACAGAAATTTATCTGACAGGACATCTTTCATCTGTTAGTAAACAGGTTACAGTCATCAGAAGAACTTGGTTTAAGTTCTAGGTGAAATGTTTCCTAATGGAAGTCATCTGATTATATATTGTAGGTCAATCTGATTAAAACATACTAGTGAATGAAGGGGATAACCGCAAATTTTAAAAAACCTATACAGCTTTCAAATTTCATAACTGTAAATGAACTTTATTTATATCCATGTATGCTTGTATAAAATATGGAATAGCCAAGTTTGTGTAATCCCTAGTTTGCCACTCATTGCAAAGAAAGGTGTTTTAGTTTAAATTACATTACATTTGTCCCATATAATAAATACAAGAAAGCCTGTTACCACCTCCTTTTTTTTTTATTTTTCAGGGGCAGGAGGGGAATAAAAGGGATATAATCTTAACTAATTTCAAGTGTCTTTTATGAACCCAGTTCTGTGAACTTTTCATTTGTCCTTAAACGGAGTCAATAATCCACTGAAGCTCAAAATCTGCA
>WEIV01005250.1:3963-27066 GCA_013390005.1 Calyptomena viridis
AAACACAATTGTGGACTGGAAAAATGACTGGACTTATGGGCAATTCTATAATCGCAGCTGTATTCATTTTATTTATGTTTTTTGTAATTAATCCTGTTATTATTTATTATGCTAATTGCAAGCAAATACTCTGAACTTTCTTCAAATTATATAAGACAAGAGAGGGAATTGTTGTAATGTGTGATTAGCATGTATTTCTCACTGTATATTATTGTTCTGTTACATGGTATGTCCTGTTATGATGTGCCCCACCCCTCACCCCAGATGGTTTGTCCCGTTCCCTTGTCCTCCCTTCCTATTGGCTGGAGCCCCCTATAAGAACCAGGGGCCGGAAATGGGAAGGGCTCTTTCCCTGGTTATCCCACATAAGCTTGGACCCTCCAGATGGTCTGTTGCCTCTGGAGTGAATAAACTTATATTATATGTAACCATGGAGAGCCGCCAGCACCTTCTTTGTCCTCCGTTTCCCTCAGCCATCCCCTGGGGAGTGCAGGGGCACACTCACCCCTCGGCAAGCCCTGACAGGGGAAGGCTACAGTTGCTGTTACCTCATATGGAGTAGAAGGTCTTGCGTGGGGAGATTGTGTAACTATCCTTACTTTAGATTCATCCCTAATTTTCTGAGCACTGTCTTTCCCATTAAAGCAACATGTTAGACTCTTCAGTCACTTTTGAAGAGACACTTAGGTTTTTAAGGAAGAATCACCTAAATAATTTATGTATCTAATAGACAAATGGGAGTGTGTTTGAAAGTGCAGTCAATTTGTATTGGTTGGCATTCCTCTTGGCAGTATGAGAAGACAAGCAAACTGTTCCCTGTCATTATTAGGCATAAGTGCAGAAACTTGCTCTGCCAAGGACTGGAGCTTTTTGTACTTGAAACTCACTGTAAAGGAAGAAGGACATCATTAACTGTGCGGCTCTTCAAGGTCTTTACTGGCACATAGGAAATAGGAGTAATTCTCCTGATGTTTTTGGTCCAGAAAAGTAGAGGCAATGTTCCCAAAGACAATCTAAACCTTTTGTATAATATGAAGTGGGACTGCTTTAGTGATTACTTTTTCTGTTTGAGTTCTGACTGGTTCTTGGAAAATGGTGTCCCTTTAGCCTCTTGATGACTTACACTGGAACCTCTTCTCCATCATGAAGATGAAATCTTCTTTATAGACCACAAACCGCTGCATCATGACTTTTTTTGACATGAACACATCATTGCTTCAGCACATAAGCTTCCCATGAATGCCAAGTGCAACTTTTCCCACATGACTGAGAGAAGAAAAAAAACAATCCAGCCCCCAAACCTTGAATTATTTATGACTTGGACTTTTTCCAGAACAGTAGGTTCAAAAGTTCAAAAGTGTGAACTGAGGGCTAGAATCTACATAGTTTAAGTCTTTTTATCACAACATATGACATTATTCACATTTGCTAGAGATACTTATTTTCTTCTAAAGTAAGTTGTGGATGAATATACTTAATACCTGTTTACCTTGTCTGTCATATCCCTGCTTGGATCTTAGAAGACCATTTCATGCTACTGCTGAATGTCTGACATTTATAAATAAATAAACATAATTTGTTCAGTGATCACAGTGCCCTGTTTATGTTCCTGTGGGCTTGGTAGAGATATTTTGATTCATTCTCAGACCATCTTGTTTCTGAGCATGAGCTTCACAGATACTAGTAGGTCCTCATTTCTTTGACATACTGAAAACAGTACAAGATCTACTTCTAAATATCAAATGGTTTCTAGGCTTGTTATGCTGATACAGAGCCTGACAACTTAGTTAAACTGATAATGAATGGATCTATGGTTCTTGTGTTCAGTATCCCTTAGCGGTCAAGGTTGATCTAGACATGCACTGTTTCAACAGGTCTTTGTCCATCTCTCATGTGAAAATACGTAACCTCATACAACACTGTCAGGTACATCAGTACTGACACCAAATGCCCATCTTGTGCAGCTGCTTTTGGCTGCCAGGGAAATAGGTGTACAGCAAGCAGGAACAGAAAGAGAAGACTAATTACAAAAATAGAGATGTTAATTAAAATAATTTTATATTGGTGAACAGTTGGAGTGATGGGATCTTAAGATTTTTCACCTGTGTTGCTGAAAAGGCCAGAAAAGAACCCTGTAACACTCCTTTTTGAGTACAGAAAGAAAGCATTTCTTTTTTACAGCAGCCAGGTGCACAGAAAGTCCATTCCAAATGGTGCACACTGAAATTCACAGGTTACATACTTTTCATACTATAGTTTCTAGTCATTACATCATCACTACACCTACTTTCCAAGTCCGTTCCACCTATCACTCCACCCCAGACATGCCTCTAGAATTAGGGTCAGAGGTCTCCAGACAACACTCTAGAGTCTGACTCCATCCTTGTCCTCAGGTTGGCCCCCCTGTTGACCCCCTTCTTCTGGCATGAAATCAGCCTCCTGGAATGGTTTCAAGGTTCTCAGCTGGCCTGGACCAGTTAGTTAGCTATGTTTTACTTTTCCAGTTTCTTTGTCAGTGTCTTTCTCAAGGTAGGAGAGGCTTTCTTCTTTATTGAACTTTCTGCATGTTAAAAACTTCTAACAAAGAATGATAAACACCCTGGGAACTGCATAGAAACTGTCTAAAAGAAATGAAGGAATCTCTACTGGTTTAACTTCTTTCTGACGTTGACCTTTGGAAAACTTCACTGTGACTTGCTATTGATAGTCATATCGTCATTTGTGGTGTTTATAATTAATTGTTCTTCAGTAGAGGACTTGAATATGTGCTTAACATTTTACTTACACAAAACCTTATTCATTTGAATCAATTTATATGCTTAAATTTTCTGATGCGTAAGGTTCCTGAAAGAATATGAGAGGCCTTTAATGGACTTAAATAAGTACTTTTAATGCTGTCTCATTATGATTTGCTTTAAGCAAACAATATTATCATTTTACCCTTTCTAAAAATGAAGTTAAATATCTTAGTATTTCCAGGAAAAGCTCTTGTGGCTATCTCTTGATAAAACTGTTACCATCTTTTCATTGATAATATATTTCCTTTACAGTGGAATTATGAGACATTTATTCATCAAAAAATGCTGCTAAACTTCTTACAATTGTCTTAAAACTAAGTTGATTTATGTAGATTTTCTGAAATGAAATTAATACAGCTTTGCCTTTTCCTTTTTAAAGCAAAATGGTAATTTCTTAGTTACAGTATTCAATCTATAGGTCTTGAAGAATATTCAAACCTTTTTCCCTTTGTTTGAAGTTTGGTCTTCTGATCTTGGATTTTCTTTTACTATTGAGTTGAATGCATTTACAGAAGGGTTTGCAGGATTAGGGCCTTAGAATGCATCCACTGTATTTTCTGAATATGTGGATTCAGAGGCATATATAGCTCTGCATGTTTTACTGACAGCCCTTCACTGTATTTCAGGAATATGCAATATCATTTCCTCTGTTAGTTTCTTTTGCAAATGGTACCTTACACACTCATGTTTTTCTGTTTGACATGTGCAAGCAAGTTGTTCTTCCTGATTAAAGCATTTCTTAAATGGTGCTGGATATGAGAGCCCTTCGAGGAGTCTGAGTGCCCTAAGTACTAACTGAGTGAAGACTTGCCTCATTTTGTTTAAGCGCCTGTTTGTCTAATTAAGATTCATTTACTGGGGTTTTTTGTGGCTTAGTTTGAGGATTTAGTGAAATTAAAGACACTTAAGAGCAAAAAAGAAACATACAAGTGGACATCCGTTAAAAATCTCTTGCACAATTCACACAGTGGGAATGATTTCAGAGAAGCCACTTGCTCTTACATTTGATTTCCTATTTAATCTAGCTTCCTAATGAATTGCCACATAACTGTGTGTCCACCATTTCTGATGAATCACTTAAAATATATATAAGTTTATATGAAATTGTGTGGTAACACTCTGTATCAGTCATGACAATTTGTTTGGAAACCAAGTGTGTGTCACCTTTGTACATTCCAGGAAAAAAAAGTATTAATAACTTTACAAATAAAGAAAAAGTTAAAAGATTAGGGTCTTTTATGTAAAGAGTATTCCACAGATCCTGTATGGAAATATTGATTATAATTATCTTATAAGATAACATGGAAAGATATATCTTGTAAAGTAAGAGTAGACATTAATGTACACCCTTTTTACTTATTCCCATACTAACCACCAGAAGACAGAATGATTCACAATTGTCCGACATGATATAGTGACCCGTATTTGAGACACATTTGAGTAAAACACTTGCAAAGACTTAACAGTAACATTACAGTATACTATTCCCTTTGGGAATTTCCTTTTTTCTTCTCGTTTTCTGTATTCAGATAAAGAATTGATTATGCAAAATGTAAGAATTAGTATATTGAAAAGACAGGTAGTAGTTTGTACAAATAACTTAATTAAATGAATTGCAGCAATGGTCCATTTCGGGTTCTCTGCAAAACAACATTTAAGATCATGGCTTTGGCTGTACTGAGAAAAAGTCCAATTTCTGTTTCCCTGAAGGATGAGTGTTTTTTTGGTGACATTATTTTCTGTTATTGTTTGTTTGTGGTTTTGTTTTGTTTTATTCTTTATTTTTAGGAAAATCTGTTACTCATTTTCTACACTTCACTCGAACATCTCAGAATTTAAAATTTACACTAATTTGGAGGGAGAGGTTTCTTGCCTCCTGACATACATTGTCTTTAAACAATTATAAGACATTTATAAGACAATTATAAAGTAGCTTCCTGTGTATTTGTGGCCACTGCCCATGAGCAGAAGAAAACATTTGAAATATTGAAGAAAATATTTGAATTGTCATGGTTGTTAAATGTGATAGTTATCATGGTTATTGAGTGTTAAATGTGAAATGATATGTAATTGTTAGTAGCTCCATTTTCCAGTAAACATAATGGTCTTTTTCTCAAATTTCTATATTTTCTGCCATGTGATATAAAAATCCTGATTCAGATCATCAGCTCTTTCCTTCTCTGTATGTATTCTCTGCCTGTGTAATAAATATCAGGCTTGTGCTGAAAGTGGTGACAAAAGTCATAGGAAATATACTCTACTGGATTTCATGTGCTGCAACTTGCTCCTTTAACCCAATATCCTAGAAAACAATACAGCAGCAGCCAAATCTCACCTCATCACTGCCAGTCCAGGAAATCCCTAACTCACTGAAGCTCTCCAAGTGTAAAAATTATAGAAAAAAGAAAAGATCATCATTGAACCTAATTAGTGGAGGTGGTGATGAGCTTGGCTCTGTCAAATGATGTACTACAGTGCAAGATGCCTTACTTCACCCATGATGTGCCAGCTGCCTGGGGTTACCATTTGCTTGGTTCTCTGATGAAATACAAAATTGCTAAACTCAAGAGCTGTCTTCAGCTCTTTGACACATATCCATTTGTCATATCTAATGTCAAATTTAATCTGAGCACTAAATAATGCTTCATAAATTAATTTAGCAAGCTCTCTAGACTTCACAGTCCCATACGGGCAGATACCCAAAGAGACAGTGGTTTAACCCTCAAGAACTTTGTAGAGGTATCTACTTATTTTTATCACAATAATGTCAAAGCACCCCAACAGCACTTTGCCATTCCCCTATTTCACAAAAAAATCTCAGTATACCTAACACCTGCATCCTTCTTTTTTCACAGTGTCCCAAACTTCATCCCTGGGATGCTCTTTCCATATATCTTCTGCATGTCTCAAGGTCCTGATTCACAGATCCCAAACTGACCAAGTGAGCATACTCTCTCCACTCCAATTCAATCTTCCTGTCATTAGCAAGTCCATAAAAATGACAGATAAGAAGACCCTTGAGTATAATGAACTGAACGGATCATTTCCCTCTATGTGTTTTTAAATGAAAATCTGTAAACTGAAATGTTACCTGGTTACTTTAGGGTGTTTTTAATGTACAATAACTGCTTTCGATTTTGGCAAATGGTCCCTTGCCCTCTTCCTACCAATGTTATGGTGAAGTATATCCAAGGCAGCTTTGCTCAAGTTATACATCTTTCAAATATCAAGTCAGAATTTGTCTGCTGTGTCAAATTTGTACCTGTCATGACTAATTTAGTATTAGTGTAGTTAGAACAACCCATATAGATTTTGTAGAATTACATTAGGAAAATACTGAACTAATGAAATGTGCTCTCTAATAAAAACAGACAGTTATTAGGCTTTTGGAAATAAGACACAAGAAGTGGACCTATATGGTGGCATATCAAAGAGTTCTTTATTACCTTTATATTTACAGAGAAGGATAATTTCCATATCGAAGAGGAGGAGAAGGACATGTGGGAGAACTAGAAGCAGAGTATATAGAGGCTGCAATGTCATTTGAGTAGGCAAATGGTTAGGAAATGGAAGAATGTGAGGTGAAGGGTGATGCATAGAGGACTAACACAAGGATGATTGGCTACTAATTTGTTTTTAGTTGTTCTTTTATGACCTAAGTAATACAAAAGAAGTGCATATGGACTGGAAAGTCTCTTTGTGTTTTGCATGAGTGTATACTATGCAAAATTAAATCATTTGAAAGCTAGTTAATTTTTTTAAAATAGGTTTATATGGAAAAGTTTGACATTTCCTGAATTAAATATATATGTGGAATTAGGGTGCACTGAATAACCATTTTTATTGTGTCTTCCTATTCCCTCTTCTTGAGGGATATTTCTTGAGATAACTTGAAAAGAATTGCCTTAGGTGGTTTGTGATTGTTATTTTCAGATGTCCTTTTGTTAAGTTTTTCTCTGAATGTATTGAATATTTTGTATTATGACCTCTCACATGCTTGTTCAGGGACATTAAGGTGTACTAACATAATTTTGTAGCCCATCTGTAAGGGTTAAGGCTTTCAGATCAATATATCTGCATTAGATAGTAGTTCTTTCAGATGGTTTTTGCCACACAAAAGGTGGACGCCTATAGCTCTGCTCCTGTTCCACCCTTTGCACAGACACAGGTCTTCATCAGGGAACAAATTCATCTTACTAAACCTCCAGAAAACTAAGCCAGAAAGCAAGAATTGAATAGATTTCCACTCCCTTTAGCTTTAGCNGCGCGCTCCGTGGAGGGGGCGGCGGCGGTCCCGGCTCGGGGCAGACTGGGCCTGGGGCAGCTGCTCACGGCGCCCTGCAGCGTGTACCTGCACGGCAGCAGTGTGTGCAGGCGTGCAGGGCATGACGTGTTGCCGACCCAGCGGGCACGGGNTAGCCCATCTGTAAGGGTTAAGGCTTTCAGATCAATATATCTGCATTAGATAGTAGTTCTTTCAGATGGTTTTTGCCACACAAAAGGTGGACGCCTATAGCTCTGCTCCTGTTCCACCCTTTGCACACAGGTCTTCATCAGGGAACAAATTCATCTTACTAAACCTCCAGAAAACTAAGCCAGAAAGCAAGAATTGAATAGATTTCCACTCCCTTTAGCTTTAGCAGCTACCTAAGCAGTCAGACAAGCACAAGCAGTGTTGCAGGAAAGCCCAGAGGGGAAATGACACTGCCCGGCTGCAAAGTGTCACTTAGAGAAAGTGACCACCTTTGAGAAGGAAAGGTTCTTATACAGGATCCATGATCTCATCAGCTGAGAAGAGATTTTCTTGACCTTTGCGCAGACTTCTTACTGATCCTTTCACAACTCCTCCCCTCCCCTCTCCTCCCCTCTCCCTCTTGCTGTTTCATATCACTGGTTGTTATGGGTTAGATGTTTTTTTTCTTTGAAAGAGAATTTTTCATCACCAGCAGAGTGAATGCAAGCAGAGGAGAGCCATCCCTNACCCAGCGGGCACGGGTTCTCTTTCCCACTCGGCTCCAGACAGGAAGGCAGCGTGGTCTCGCTCTCCAGCGTCTCTGCAGCTGCTCTACCACTGTTTTGCTTGGATCCAGTTTGACCCTCTTGGAAGATGACTTCCCACACAGAAGTTTTTCTCCCCTCTTCTCCACCTACAGAGCTAGTGAGATCACATTCCTCCTTCCCCCTTGCATCTGCTTGAGAGGGAGTCCTGGAATGCCACCCACCGTCTGGCGCAGTGGCCACCCTCTTCCCATGACCATCAAACCTGTCAGAGACTTACAAATCAACCCTAACAGGCGAGAGTGTTTCTTTTCGTTCACTTCAAGTTTTTCAGTGTTTCTGGAGATACTATTTGTGTTCTGNATGCAAGCAGAGGAGAGCCATCCCTGCGGCACCAGCAGCAGCACTGGTGGGGGTATGCGGTGCCGCGCCGCAGGGGCAGCGGGAAGCACAAGGCATAGCCAGGACCGGTGCCAAGCGCCGGGCCGGCGTCACAGCGGGTCTGGCGGGGCCGTGGCTTCGGAGCAGCAGCGGGAGATCGGGCACCACCTCTCCGGGGCTTCGCTGCCCGCGGTATGCGCTCAGGGCTGCAGGGGCCGCTGGCCCCGGCACTGCTGTCGGCCGGGGAGGACTGCTCTCGGTGCGGCCCTACCCTTCCCCCAGGGCCGGCCGGTNCCCATGACCATCAAACCTGTCAGAGACTTACAAATCAACCCTAACAGGGGAGAGTGTTTCTTTTCGTTCACTTCAAGTTTTTCAGTGTTTCTGGAGATACTATTTGTGTTCTGTGTTTTTTATCATTTGGATATACAAATAGATATAGATATATTCGTGTTATATATATATATATTTAATAAAAGAACTGTTGTTTTCTTCTCTATATTTTGGTGGTCTCATGTTTTCAAATTTAAATTGCATAATTGCTTATCAAGAGACTGGTCCACACTCAGCTCGTGACTGAGACAGGTTTATTGGTTGTCACACCTGAAATTCAGTCTGTGCATTTTATTCTGCTCAGCCAGACATCTGAGAAAAGATTCGTAATAGATTGCAACAGAATTGCCATTATAAAGCATATTCGATAGGTGTGAGAAGCAGGCATTCACTCAGTATAATTAATAGTGCTGGCGTTAAAAATGCATGCCATGAAATGCCTAAGTGCTGTGTAACATGATTGAAGTCCTAAGGTGAAGAGTCAGCTGCCCCTGTTTGCAGCTGAAGGCTGTTGTTACTCTGTATTCATACTTAAAAACCGCACAGAACATGCCACGAAGTTTGTGGCTCAGTCATTCCAGGCTCTGAGCAAATATGTGAATCTTGCCTTTTTCAGTCTGAAATTACTTCTTTTGTCCAAGCAATGTGTGGAATTTTATATCGTGTTGTGCTTTAGAATGGGAAAGAAAGCAGATAATTTTTCAAAAGCTCTGTCTTTCTAGTTGGTTTTCTTGGCTTCTTTGAAAGGCTTCACATTACATGAATTAGTTTTTAAAAGTTAAGTTGCCTGACCATAGGTCTCACAGCATAACAGTGTCTACTGGACCTGCTCCTGTCCTTAAGGGAAATGGTGATTTTTTTCTCCAGATTTGAAGTGGAAAGGGAACTTGCTTTTTATCTGTAACTAGTCTTTATCTAGTGCTTTAGTCCAGTGTCCATCTATGATACAGAATTTCGGAACAATAAAAAATAAATCTGCAGAAGGAATGTTTTATGTACTTACGGTATTTGACAGTGACATAATTCACATGCTTCAGGTATATTGATAGATTCTTTCTTCTTTTGTAGGATTCCTGAAAACTATCTAATTTAGTCTAAAATATTTTGTAACCAAAGACAGGAATTTTAAGGGGATAAGTACAAAACCATAATTTGTTTTAACGACATTCATCTGTTACATTGCCAGTTTGTATCCTGATCTATGAAGGTATTCTTAGCATAACATCACAAGATGTAGCTGTTTTTTATAGGCAGCACAGATACTATTGCAAAATGTTAGAATTTTTCCATCCTTAACCATTGCTTTTGGGAATTTTTTAATTAAATTATTCAGTCATCTCTGAAGATCTTATTAGTAAAACTGTGCTTGTTTTGTTACTTTCCCTTGTATTATAAGATTCTTGAGGTCATTTTCCAGATCTCTGGCATTTCCAGGATTTGGAGCAAGGCTCTGAAGTTGAATGGAAAGTGAACCTGGTAGCAGTCACGTACTCCTTTGCTTCTCCCATGAGTTTTCTTATAAGTGTCCATACTGTTAGTTCAGTTTTAGTAGAGACCTGTGAGAATTAGACAGCTGTGTTGTCACAAAACTTCAACTATATGAAGCACACACTGTCTCCTCACAAAGCCATTCTCTGCCTAGAATGCATGTTTGCCATTTTCACAGGAAAAAACCCAGTCACATCCTGGATTTACTAAGAAGCATTTTCTGATGACTTTCCACCTTTGCTCCTGGTCTTGCTTTGGCAGACTCCAAGGAGCAACTTTGTATGCCTGGGGGAGATAAAGGAGAAACAGATGCCGCAGGGGCAGGCAGAGCCTGCTACCTTTACAACAGCATCAGCAAATAGAGGATAAAGATTAAAAAATACAGTTTGTTGTCAGTTGTTTGTTGACATTTATTCACCTTTAAGTGCTTGGCATTACAAACTGAAATTACTTTCAATGTAGGATCTTTTTAAAATTTTATTTTGAAGAGTGAAAGCTAACATATACCTCAGCTGGAAAGGAAAGACAGGCGTGATGTCGAAACTGTGATTCTCAGCTTTGATATCCAATATAAGTGGTTTTCTGTCTAATGCAGTAAAGATTCTTTCTAAATATATTAAATCATTGGAGATGATTAGGTTGTAAGATCAGTGTAGTTGTTTTGGATCTGGACATGTTTAATGAGAATTTGTTTTTCTCTGTGAAGTAAGTTGGTCTCACTGCATTTCTAAAAGGCATGTCTTCAATTCATTATTATCTCCACATTTGGCACCAACAGTGACAAATAATTGATTTCAGCAGAGAAAGCACACAAGGTAGTATTAGAGGGACATAACTTGAGTTACTGTAATTCTCAGAAGGCAGGGGTCAGTGAAGGACAGCCTGCACTTCTGTTGTCCATACTGCTCTAGTTTTGTTGAAGCATACAGAATTTCACTTTGGGGGACTTGCTATTTGGCCTTCACATTGTGATCTGGAGTGTGTGATGCAAATTCATCTTCAGTTTGACTGCTAATTAAAAGTGATTAATTTGAAACTCCGCTGTGTTTCAGAGGAAGGAAACAAAGGTTATGGACCTGTTTTTGAGGAGCAACCTATTGATACCATCTATCCAGAAGAATCTTCAGATGGACAAGTTTCTATGAACTGCAGAGCTCGAGCAATTCCTTCTCCTACTTACAGGTGACCCCTCCTGTTTTGATTTTCAGCTCTTGTGTCTTTCACAGCAGAAGTGTTTCAGATTGTGTTATTAAATGATTGACTGTCTTAAAAGGTTGGTGCAAAGCCTTCAAGATAGGAAAAAATGGGGAGATTTGCAATTTTTGAGTAAGGCTCAACCTTGATTCAATTTGCCAATATGTGTAGAGATGTGTTGAAAACAGTATATTCCTGTTGTGTTAAATATTTTCAGCTCTTGAAAGGAATACAGATCCAGATGTTTAAAAAAAAATTACCTTAAAAATAATTAAGAGGCTATCTTTCCAACTTAAGCTAAGGATGACTGAGGTTCAAGTCTTTGTTCTTTTATTTGATTCAGAACAGTGCTTTTTGTACTATTTTTCTCAGAAAGAAGAAGGGTTGGCTGTTCAACCTGGATATTGTGCATCCCGCATTGCTTTCACATCTGTGTTGTAGAACAGTGCTCAAGAATGAGTCAGTTATGCTACTGAAGACATGAAAAACTTTTTTCTGAAAAAACGTTTCAACTATTTTTAGTAGAAATTCACACATGACCTCTTTCATAGTAATTATATTATTGTAGAGAGCAATTCTGCTTTGTTTTGCGTCCATATGAGTTTGTCAGCCATTATCTACTCATTTCGTAAAGAGAAATGAACTTAAGATTATCACTATTAAGTCTGTGACTAAATTCCAGCCTGGTCATAGGCAGAAAATTGCTGTCATTGGACTAAGGACAGACACAATTTCTTTCCAGTAAAAGAGATCCATTTCAATAAATTATGGTATGGCCAGCACTTATGTGTTGTCCCCAGACTCTGGTTTCTAGAACAGAAAAAGCAGTTGAGTCTGCTGGCTCTTCTTTTAAATCCGTTACAGTATTGTGGTCAACTATGGTATTCTTCCACCAAAACAGCTTAGGCTTCAGTGCCTTTTCTAGAAATATGCTAACAGCTCATCCACCTATAAAGACCCACCTGTGCTCATTTGAATATGATCCCTGCTACCTGGCATTTTGTTGTTGCACTTAAGTGCTCTTGCCATGCTTGGAAAGGACTGGAAGCGTGGAAAGATGAGATAAGCTTAGATTTGGCACCCTTCTGATATACTTCCTCATTCCTTCCAGTCTGTCCAGAGACTCCCCCCACCCTGTCTACAAGGCTGTAAACGTAGCATCTGTAGAGTGATTACAGGCTCTACATAAATGTTGGTGTTCTTTATCTGTTGTAGGCTCTGCAAAATCTGAACTAGTAAAGTAACTCTCAAAGAATTCTATCGCACCTCCTGAGCTTTTCTCTCTAGGAACAGATCTGACAATTAGCACTGATAACTGATGTGGTGATAATTGCAGTACAGAATAAGGCCACTTTTCCTATTTCCTGACATCATTCTTGCTAGGATATCTCAATACATTATCTTCATTTCTTAGCCCTCTAACAATTATCGAGCCAAAATTGTCCTATCTCAGAGGTAAAGTCATTCCTGTCGTTTTTCATTGCAGGATGAGCTGTCCTTGGGACACTTATTCCTAGGTATTTCTGAACAGAGAATTTATGATTTGTAACACAGACATGTCTCACAGGACTGAAGTGATACCTTTAAAATTTTGTATGATCAAAATGCTGTTTGCTGCATCTTAAAAATCCTGCCATTTCGTTAGACTTGATTTTATTTTTTGTTCATGCAACTCTTACTATTGTTTCTTTCTATGACAATTGCAAGTTCCACTTCCAAATGAGAATTCTGTATATTTTGGTACATCTACAATAGTGAAAGAACACATAGTATTTGTACATACTAATGCCTGTCTTTACATTGAGACAAAAAATATAATTTACTCTGAAATAATTTTGTGATCTTGAAATGTATTTAAGTTGCCTCTTTCCTATTTGTCCTTAGGAGCTATGCAGTTCCTCTCTAAGAAGGTTATGTGCTCCCCCTTGTGGACACAATGATAGATATAAATAAAAATATAAATCATGAATACTGATTCCCACTCCCTGTATTTTAACTTTTTTAAAATCAGTAAAAATCGGTAAGGGTCAGATCTGGGCCACTAGTTTCTGTGAAATCAGTGAAATTTGCAGTAACTCAGTGAAGTGGCTGTGGGGTTTTACCATAATTAAGCAGACAGTGTCCAGCAATTTTGTGAATGTAGTAAGTAGGTCTTAAGTGTGCCACAGTTTTTGCACTAAACTTCACTGGCAGGTTAGGTTTTACAAAACATTCTCATTCCCTGCAGCAAGTTTACAAAAATCTCTTAAAAATTTCTTTGGTCCATACTTCAAAGGTGCAGAGGGAGTATGTTTTTATGCAGTTTGGCCTTAGATAACTATTTGAGGATGTGTTTAAAGTCCTCATGCTTGATCGTCAGTTAACTCATTCACAGCTAGATCAAGCATCTTTTACTGCTTGGCCAGCAATCATGTTTAAACCTATATCACATCTCCAGGAAGACAGAACTGAGACTCTTACATTTAAAAGACCTATGGAGTTCAAATCTGTGCCTTTTGCTAGAGAAAGACTTAAAACATATGTAGAATTATATTGATAATTTCCTATATAGTTTATCACAATTTATAAGTTATTTTTCACATCATATTTCTTAACCAGGTTTGCCTTTTGTGGCCAAATCTTACATCTGGCTTTTCTATTTTAATAGGTGGAAACTCAACAACTGGGATATTGATTTAACAAAGGATCGCTACAGTATGGTGGGAGGCAGACTTGTTATCAATAATCCAGAGAAATCAAGGGATGCTGGAAAATACGTCTGTGTAGTGTCAAATATCTTTGGAACTGTCAGAAGCAGTGAAGCCACTCTGAGTTTTGGATGTAAGCCAATGTTTAAGTCAAAACGTAATAAAAATACAATTGGTTTGAAATGCCCAATGTTTCACACTGCAGTGTCTTCTGCTAATGTGTGGATAGCTGTATTATTCTGTGAAAACAATATCTGAAGTGCCTTAGTCTGCAGAGATCAACACAAAATTAGTTTTGTAAGCATTTTATATTCTTTAGCATTCAGCTGACATGACATCCTTCCCAGTGAGTTATTGTTAAATTATTAATTGAAGAGATTCATGGAGCCAGATCTTCAGATAATAATGTCCAGACTCTTTTAAAGTAGTGGTAGGACCTAAGGGAAAGTAGTCACAGAAGAAAGATGCAAGTGAGGGCATATGGTGATGAGGTGCTGCTGCAGTGCAAATACAACTGGAAGGCATGGCACTCACCAGTAAAGTGTGTTCCCTGACTCCTAGGCTACAGTGAAGACCCTGCTGAGGGACATTCCTGTCAACTTCTGACAGTTGTGGGTTAGTCTTGTGAGTGCATGCATATGTACAGACTTACGCCATCAACAAATAGATGCATTGTAAAAAAAATTATGTACTACATGAAGAGTAATGTAAAATTTTACTGACTGGAGATGGTGATTGGGATTTTTATTTTACTTTGCCTTAAGTTGTCTTTTTCCCTGGATATATTTTTTACATCAGAGAGCAAAACAAGGAATCCACAAAAAAAGGAATTCATTCTTACTGGTGTCCATTCACAAAGCCCTGCGTGCCCTGACACTAAGTGATTAGTACCCCTCTTGTCTTTCATCAGCTTCCATGAGCAGAATTCACTTCTTGCTGCATGAGATCAGACATGAAGTGAAAAGTTTCTGATAGTAGTCATAAGACTGTGGGACCACTTATATCAGGAAAACTCAGAGGCTATAATGAGCTGATGAATCATATCATAGTTGATGCATTCACCCTGTGTATTTTCTAGGAAAAAAGTTGAAGGCCAGGTTGTTACTTCCTTTTAATGAGAAAACATAAAAATTCAGTTTACAGGATATTCATTTATACCTAAAGCAGGCTTCAGTGGTGTTGATAGTGTACCAAACAACTGTACTTTTTTTGTTCTCTTGCTTGTGCATAAACTGATTGAAAAGTGTCAACAACCATTTAGAAGAGTTCAGAAAAGTCTTGACCAGCTGTAGTTTTCTCTTACTGTCAAAGTTACTGAAATTATGGAACAAAATCCACATTCTCTCATAAACTTCATGTTAAGTAAGATTTAAGTATGAGAATACTGTCTTTAGTAGCACTGCATATTTTTAAATCCAGTGTCTTAAAACCTATCCAAATATTTTTTGTGTTGCACACATACTTGTGGTGGCTGTCCCAAAGTTTCAGAGATTATTGAAAAACACTATCAACAAAATATATGCACTTAAAATATCTACACTTAAAATTGCTAAAAAAACTTCAAAGCAATGATAGATTTTCATCAAACCCTACATCACCCATGTGCAATGCAGTATCAAATTAGCAACACACTTTTTGCTAACTATTAATTTAAATTTTTTTTCCTATTCCTGCAAGAGATTTTAAACACTAATCTGTTCCAGAGAAAGCAGAAATTAGTAATAATGGCAAGTTTACAAGATGGTCAAAAGATCTGCAGCAATTGATGTTTTCATGACAGATCAGTCAGTATTTTGAATATAGAAAGTAGTTGTGTAGTAAGGTCCATGCCAGTGTTGGAATGGGAATATACTCAAACTACAGCAGATACTGTATGAATAGAGGTATTCCAGTGAGGGTGAAGAGCTTCCCTGGCTTTAATTACAAAACTTGTCTGGTCAAATAGCTAATTCTTACTAAGTTAGTCTTGTATACTTACTTTCTTCTTTTATCAAAGAATACTATTCCAAATTAATTGGGAGATAGTTGTGAAGAACTGAACACTTTCATTGCACTAAGGCAGAGAGTAAAATTGTATGGGCGTCACTAGTCCTTTGAGTGTCCCATTACAATGACTACCATTTAGGCATTGATCTAGTCAAGATCCAGTCAGTCAAAGGAAGCATATGTATTGTCTTCTGATGTGTTTGAGCAGAATGAAAATTAGTATTTCAGAAGCTGGGAGAGATGTGTCCTGTAGGTGTGTCTACTAATAGAGTTTTTTCATGCATTTGACAAAGCATAATGACATTTGCTTCCGAGACTTTTGTAGTCACTCAGGTCTGACAACTGTGGTTGACCTGGGAGGATTCCTTTACCTTTACTATATTCAATAAATGTAGCATTTGTTACAAAGTTAAGGAATTAATTACTATGAGATAACACATTAGATAATGGATAGTGGATCTATCCATTGCATTTTACAGCAAGGAATAGGCTGTTTTCTACTTAGTATCTTTTTGTATGTAGCTCAGTCCTGTTTTTTTCTTTGTTGTTGCTGGCTGGCTGCACTTGAACTTAAGTCTTAGATCTCAGAGACAACCTTGGGAATTTAGTAGAACTAGAGAGCTGCCTGCCCTTGAAGAAAGCTGAAGTAATCTGCACGAATGTAGCTTAGATGATTTTTGTGGTAGAATATTGCATTCAGAGGCTGCACATTTGGCTATAATGGGCAGTGTTTGTACCACAATAGCATTTAGAGAGGACTTCAGTGAGAATCTCTGCAGTCTTGCTGTACTTGGTGACATAGAGAAGCTTCACAAGAGACGTTTGCTGCCTCAAGGTTTATGGTTTAATTTCAGCTTGGTTAAGAGTGAAAAGAAGCAGCATAGTGCAATTATTGATGTAGTTGACGTTAGTGATGCAACTGTTGCCTTATCTCTGCAGAAAACATTACTGTTCTCCCACAATCTGTGGGATGATGAAAGACTTGTTTCTTTATTCTTTTACAATAGTCTTGTTACCCTGCTGCATGGAAGCTGATTTAAAGAGAGACACCTAAGGTTTCACCAGGGATGTGAGTCACTTCTGTCCCAAAATTCTGGCACTAGAGATGTGTCTGAACTAACTGATTGCTAGTCCTTGGCTGCTCGAGTTGTCAGAGAGGGCAGCCAGGTCATTTTAGAGAAAGCACTTTAAGTTACAGTAAAGAATTAAACTTGCATTTTGTAGAAACCTGTTGAAAAATAATCTAAAATCCTTTTCCTGTCTCTTTCTGGGATTCCTTCTTCAAATGTAGCTCACCTGGCTACTTCTAGGGATACAATCTGCACCCCTTCCCCCGCCCCCCCCCCACCATTTTTAGTTATGATGACAAAAACACTGTAAAAATAATTTTATTTGATAATGGCAAATAAGCAAAACTGACATTAGGGACCCACAAGTATTGATTGGTTGTATTTCTATATTAATCTCTATAGGACTGGAAAAAAAATCAATAATAATAATAATATATTGTAGTGAAATACCCAATTCTCCTCCCCTTGCTTTTTTTAAAACTAGATCTGGATCCCTTTCCACCTGAGGAACGTTATGAGGTTAAAGTGCGAGAAGGTGTTGGAGCAGTGCTTCTTTGTGAGCCCCCTTACCACTACCCAGGTAATTCAGCTAAAAGTGCTTAATTTTCAATGTCTTAAGAGTAATAGGCAAATTAATATTTATTTTTACAAGTTTCATTTAAAATTACTTAAACAGTAGCTTTTATGCAGCTTGAGAATCAAACATTTAGATTAGGTTTGCATTTTGACTATATAGTTGTTGTTGGCCATATGTAAAGGGTAATGTTGAATTTGCAGATAGATTTTGATGCTACAAATAAGGTTACTGGGGCTAATCTGGATAATGGAATGGAGACTTGGCCTACCAATCAAAAGTACATGCCACTCTGTCTCTGTGTCATCCCAGAATTTCTGCTGTCTTGGACAGAGCCCAGCTTCATTCTGCCTAATGAAGTCACCTCAGCTGATATGATCATAGCTCCTGTTAAAATCATTGAACACTACTAGGCCCCCTCAGCTGGTCAGAGTTGAGGAGATTTATGCTCTGGAAGTGCCTTTTTCTCATCATTAGTTACTGAAGAGCTCTGCAGGGATTATGCCTATAGTCTCAAGCATCTGTAGTTCCATCATGAGGGCTGAATTTGACTGTTAGCATCTCTACTTCCTTGTAAATTGGGATAATGTTTAAGTATGTTTAAGTAATGTCTGAGTATGGTTTAAGTATTGCCAGAAACTGAAGAACTTAGACATACTGCTTGTTAAAATAGTCTAGTTTGTCTAAATCACAAGACTGGTAAGGACTTCCCAGCTTCCAAATTGCATGAGGTCAAGACCCAGCTGCCTATCTCCTCCCATCCGACTCCAGGTCCTGTGGGATGGTTGTCCCCAAGGGCAGCTGTAGCCAGGTCCCCAGTAAACTGTACTTGTGGCAACAGTACCCCAATGTTCAGTGTAGACAGGTATGAGCTGGCCCCTGAGATGTGTATAAATCTCTCTCACATAGCTGCCTCTCTGAAAAAAAAAATCCGTAAACTAGAAATCAGAGTGAAGTAATTTATATGCAGATAGTATTCTGTGGTTTAAGTAGCTGGTTGTGTTGGTGTTTAATATTGACTAGAAAATGTTTTCCTCCAGATGATCTCAGTTACCGCTGGCTTCTAAATGAGTTCCCAGTGTTCATTGCTTTGGACAAGCGACGGTTTGTGTCACAGACCAACGGCAATCTCTACATCGCAAATGTAGAAGCATCAGATAAGGGCAATTACTCGTGTTTTGTGTCCAGCCCTTCAATAACAAAGAGTGTATTCAGTAAATTTATTCCACTTATTCCGCAATCTGATCGTAAGTATTTATTGGAAATACTATGTACATCCAGTGCTTTAACTGTTTGTATTATAATTTTGCTGATTCATAACTGCTTTCATCTCTGTAAGGAGAATTATGTGGCAAGTTATAATGGCTAATGCACCACATTACTTGGTGGTCCAAATGCAGAGGTCCAAATCATTCCCATCCACAGTGAAAACTCTGTGAAGGAAATCTCCATGGATTCATTCACAAATTTCCTTTTAAATCATTGAGAACAGTTCTTATCCCCAGAGTCCCCATCTCTTTTATGTGATAAGCCTGTATACTCATTCCAAAATCTTTAATGTCTTTACTAGTCTTGGTATTGGTTCAAAGGGATATGACTATAAAGAAGAACAGCCACAGGAATGACTTTTTTTTGCCTAGGAAATGCCCCATGAAAATGGAAAATCCTTTTTCCTGGCTGAAATTTCCTATCTAGCGGTGGCCTAAGGGCTTTGTGTCTCATGGTCAGTTTCCTAAGACACCTGTGTGTCATTGTGTTACTAGGTTATTCACCACCATTTCTTCATGAGAACTTCATGCTTTCCAAATAGTAACTACAGTCTCATAAACTGATCATCAGTATTTCACTGACCCTTTTATCTGTTAAATTTTCCAATATTACTATGAAGAACTGTGTTTGAATTTAAGTAATTATGAATTAGTGATCTTTGTCCCAATTTTCCATGCCCAATATTCACACTGCAATCTTCATCTAGAAGAACTGCAAAAGGAGTCCTACAGGGATCACCAGTAGATAGATTTGATTACATTTGCATCCCTGTGCCCTCATTAAGCTGTAGATTTGCTTGCTCTAGCTCCTTCTTACCCTTACTGAGATAAAATTGAGCTTACATTCAAATTAATTCAAAATATTCCATCCACTAAAAGAATCTGTGAAAAACAGAGACTCAAGTTTTTTTCTACCCACACACAGAGTACATCATCATGCTTCAAATGCAACTAAAAATTCTGTAAAAAATGTTAGGCTTTGACCAGAGAAGCATAACTAGTTGCTGAGTAAAACAATTATGCCTTACTAGTGAAAGTTCACTACTTAGAGTTTGTGGATGACCAGGCTGTTCATTCACTGTAAAGAAGTGTTTTGTCTGGAATTTTAAGAACGGGTTTTTTGAAGTGTGGAAATTTTAGTAACTGTGTGACTTTCTGCCATGCCTTTTCTGAGACTTTTTTTTTCATGTTAGGAGCAAAAGTGTATCCTGCTGATATCAAGGTGAAGTTTAAGGACACATATGCTCTCCTGGGGCAAAATGTGACACTGGAGTGTTTTGCTCTTGGAAAGTAAGTGTATTTTAAAGTTATTGTAGAGCAATCTTTGCTTTTATATTTCAGGGAATGAAAATACATGTATGAGGATCAAACACTCTTTTTGTAGTCTGCAATTTAAGAGCCAGTTCTTTAACATGCTGATTTGTACTTTACTGTACCCTTTCAAGTCCGGTTCCTGAACTCAGATGGAGTAAATACCTTGAACCCATGCCAGCCACTGCTGAGATAAGCATGTCTGGTGCAGTTCTTAAGATCTTCAATATTCAGTATGAAGATGAAGGACTTTATGAGTGTGAAGCTGAAAACTATAAAGGAAAAGATAAACATCAAGCAAGAGTTTACGTACAAGGTAGGAAGAACAATTTTATTCATAATGATCTATGTTGCTTTTACTTATATTGGAAGTATCTGTGTTTTCACATTTGATGTCAGTGTTGATTCGTACCATCATCCTCACATACTGCAGTTCAAGTTAATAGAGCAAAATCAAAATTCATGCATTAAATGCCATAATAATTAAATTCATCTGGTTATAATAGCTGATATATACACCTTGACAGTTATGTGTGTTAGTATTAATGTAATTATGCATAATGGAAATTGAATCAATTTAGGGTACTTGAAGTGAAAGAACTTCCAGGAAGAAAAAGAGACCATTAGGTTTGTTACACTTTCTTGTTTTCTCATTTTGTTTGTATTTTCTCTCTTAGCTCTCTCTGTTATTAGCTACACTCAGTTCTTCATTCCTCTACCCTCTATCACTTCCCTTTATGCATATGATTAAATTGAGTAACCAAAAAATTGTATCTTACTGCTCCTGATGGAATCATCCCAAGTAACTTGACTCCTTGACTGAGGCTTTCAAGACTGTGGTATGAAAGGTCGCACATAACAACTGAATTATCTTCAGAAGATTTCTCTCTTTTCATTGACTGGACAGAAGATCTTTTGAGTTAAAATCCTCAGTTAAGCGCTAGAACTTCAGTGGAATAAATTCAAAATTAGTGTGAGAAGGTTGTTACTGCTTATAATTAGTAAAGCTAGTAAATAGGTTTATTTGCTTAGCAAAAGCAAAAATGCTGGACTATTTTCAATATTAATTTCTTAAATATCTTCTCTAGACCGAGAGAATAAATTCTTGAAGATCCCTTCAGGACATGGTTTTGCACAATTTTGTATCATTTAACTATCATTTTTATGGTGTTACTGTGTTAATTTCCACACTGTATAATCTACAGATCAGTATAAGTGGCAGTATCTTATGTCTTTGATCTTTCAGGTACCATTATTTCAAGTCCATATTTTCTTCTTGTAAAAAATAGTTTGAAGTTACTTTGAGTTTCTGTTATTAGACAAAAGCTTCTTCCTTCTTTGTTGTGCTGGTGCATTGCTGAGTTATTATCATTACCTTGTGTTTCCTGTTTATGTATCACGGAAAAAACAGTGGAATTACTACAAGATAATGCTAATTAAATATGTATGTGCTATATTAACAATGAATTATATATTTTATTCTTCAGCTGCCCCTGAGTGGGTAGAACATATCAATGACACAGAGAAGGATATAGGCAGTGACCTATACTGGCCTTGTGTGGCTACAGGCAAGCCTATTCCAACAATTAGGTGGTTGAAGAATGGTGCCTCAGTAAGTATATTGCCATAGATGACACAGGATTGATTGGTTACCTGATGGAAATGATTTTTTTTGAAGCATGCAGTATTAAAAGATTAAAAGAATGTTAATTATAATGATACAAATATTTGCTGATTCCACTTGCATGGAGGCATTTGGTGAAGGCATTAAAATTTATTTTTTAAAGCTTTATTTCAATCTTCTCTTATATCTTCAGGCTATCTAGTATTCAGCTTTGAATTATAAACTTACCATTTGACCATATGTTTGGGAGGTGGAGATCCCTTTTTCTCCAAGTCTGTTGTCTAAGCAAATGCTCTTTTATTTTCTCTGGATAAAAAAAAGTCTATCAGTTTCTCTTTAAAATTTATCCATTTTACAACATTAAACATGAGTGTACCTTTAAAAATATAAGACAAAATGGAGACAGTGGAGATATGAAAAGAAAGAGTATTTTTAAATTATCAGTAGGGCTTCTGTAGCCTGTATTTTTTCACATTTTTCTAGACACAGAGTGTTGCAAATGTTTAGCTGATGTGAAGTATAAAGAAGTACTGTTTGATAATTTAAGTCTATTAGATTGGATATTTTGTTTAAACAAAGTAGATTTTCTGTCATAGAATCAAAGAATCACAGAATGGTTTGGGTTGGAAGGGTTCTTAAAGATCATCTCGTTCCAACCCCACAGCCATAGACAGGGTCACTTTTCACTAGATCAGGTTGCTCAGAGCTCCATCCAGTCTGTTCCCATCCACAACTTCTCTGGGCAAAATCTGTCCAGGCATTTCAACAATATATTTAAAATCTATTGCTTACACTGTATGAAAAGCCATTAAAAAAACAAAGAGATTGTAAGAGGCCACAATGTAGCACTGCATCTCTTGAGCTATGGTGTGTCTGATCTTGGCAAGCAAACAAAAAAAGACAATGAGGCAACTGGCTCTTTGATTGTATGTGAGATTGGGTGGAGAACAGGGATATCACCATCTGCCATATGGAGGTAGCTTAAACCCAGAAAAACAATACCGTTGTCTAACTTCAGTAGTTTTTGCAAACAAATAATTTAACAAACAAATTGCTTGATAGTCCCCTCTGAACCTGGCTTTCATTGAAAAATTCTGCATATGGGATTGCAGAAAGTGGTGTGTAATTTTTCAGTGATACACCAGAAGATTCTGCTGTGTGTTACTACGATGTTAAGATGATTTACAAATGCAACATGGCAAAAATATGTTATCTTGAAAATACAGCTTGTTTCTAAAACAGCTAATTTTTTAATTAGGTAGTTCACGTAGCACAAAACAAAGATCACTTTTTTACGTAAAACAGTGAGGAAATATGTTTCCTTCAATCTGTTTTTTTTTGTCAGATAAATAGTATTTGTTTAATCTTCCTCTGCTCCATGCACTCCGATG
>WEIV01005250.1:27086-44732 GCA_013390005.1 Calyptomena viridis
GATTCAAGGGTTAAAGCTTTTCATCTTGATCTTCACAAGAAAACAGAATTTATTAACATGATCTTTCAAAAGCCGGTTGACATCTATTTGTGATCTGCAGAATACCCCACTGCACTTTCTGCATTTTTATATGCACTTTTTAAAAATAGATTAAGTACCTTATTTTGACTTATTGTTGTTTCCTTTTTATGTTAAAAAAAGCAATGCAAAATAATTTATACAATCTCCCAGAGGAATCTTCTGAGAAACTCCTACCTCATTGGGGCTTGCTTTGACTTTTTGCTGTTGTAAAACAATGTACATACAATAGAAAGTACTGAACAGTGAGCATGGCATAACAAAGTTTATGTGCATAAAATTAATTTAATTTCTTGTTTCTAATTTCTGAATCAGTAGTGTTTGCATTGATATAATAACAGGGATCTGAAGAGTAAATTTGTCTACTGTCACTCATCTAGGACTTTTCTAGAAAAATATTGAATGATACTGAATCTTCTTTAAAAAGAAGGTGAACCCAATGTCACTGAAAAAATAGAAAGAAGAATGTGTATGCTTGTAAATTCTTCGGCATATGTAGTCTATATTAATATCTCATTGTCTTATTGATTTTGTGTTTTAGTTCCGGAAAGGTGAACTAAGAATGCAAAGTCTGACCTTTGACGATGCTGGCATGTACCAGTGTATAGCAGAAAACACGCATGGAATTATTTATGCAAATGCTGAACTGAAGATTGTTGGTCAGTGGGATTATTTACTCTTGTTACTATTTTAGGGTTGAATAATATAGCAGTCATGTTTGCAAGTATTGCTTGGTAACACATTCCTGTGAGGATGAAGCTAAGAACTCTCTCTTGGTCTAGGTGAGATGGGGTTTATTTGACCTCGCTGGCTGGGTTTTGACAACAACTTCAAGAATAAAGTTACTAACTTATGGGGCACATTTGCTGTATTATTTCTGATGTTGGCCTACTGCTGTTGCCCCTCAGAGGAGCTGATAGTGCAGAAATTATATGAAGCACGTAGAGTTGCTGCATACACTTTCAAGCTTGCAAAACTGGTTGAGAAGCATTTTCTTTTTTTATGCTCACTCTTCTGGGGGCAAAATCTGCTTTTCCAGAAACCATGTTGTCAGTCATTTGGTCTTTGAAGCTCTTCCTCTTCACTCTCCCTTTGCTTTTGCCTTCTACAACCCATTACAGCTAAGCCATGTTTGTGTGCAATACAGCTGTGCCATTTGATTGCTGAATGTTGTTATTAATCCATTGTGTTCATCCTGCTGAAAAGTTGAATTTCAGATCCAGAGTGATCAGCCTTAAAACAATTTCTGATGTTTTTACTGGTGTCATTAGAGCAGGTGCACTGATTGTATGACAGGATTGTCCTAGAATCCCCTGCAGTAGTTACCTTGGGTTCTTTCTGTCTCACACTTGCCTTCAGACTTTCTGAAGGGCTCAACTATTATTGGTTTTCCCAACTCATTACACAGCAATACTTCATCCTTCACTGTTCTTCCACTACTATGTACTCACTAGCAGCCTGGATTACACAAAATGAACACTTTTTACAGGCACGTTTTCAAAATTCACTGTTGGTAGGATGTGGATATTTGTCAGTTTTGCTCTGTACTTCTGTAGTTAGCTAATAGCCTTATTTCTTCAGGCTGTGCACACACTTGCTGACCTGATTAATGGTGATCTGCCAAGATGTAAAATAATTAAAAGGTTTTTCTTTTATTTGGTTTCAAATAAAGAGAAAATTAGTAAGTAAAGATCTCACCTCAGAGATGTAAGTGTCGTGCTTACTACAGTCATGTGTCATTATTCTTGTACATCTGAGAGTGTACCTAAGCCCAGCTGGCCAAGCAGAAAACCAAAAAGAAGGAGGGCACAACCTTAAAGTTACTAGAGAAGGTTAAAATCACTGAAAAGTAAACCAAACTATTCTTTGGAAGTATGATCAAGTGAGCAGCTTGTTACAGAAAGTCATCTCCAGGAATCTGAATTTTATTAGGACTGATCAAAAGGCCTTTTGAAAGGGAGGAACTTTCTGTTAATTTCAGTGGACTTTGATCTTGTTAGATTAAACTTTGATGGAAGTTCAGAAATCAATAGAGAGAAACCTCTGATGTAACACAGCACAGAACTACATAATAATTTTTCCTGTTTCTTTTAGATCACAATCTACTTCCCAGCACACCTCTGTATCCTTAATATTTTTCTCACTGGTCTAAATAATGGACATTTGTAAAAAATTCAATAGGTCTGTCATTTATTACAAACAAATTTTCTTTTGCAGTAAAATCACTAACAGCAATACTTGTGTTAATTTTTGCTTTCAGCTTCGCCTCCTACTTTTGAACTGAACCCTATGAAGAAGAAAATCCTAGCAGCTAAAGGGGGGCGTGTAATCATTGAATGCAAGCCTAAAGCTGCTCCTAAGCCAAAATTTTCCTGGAGCAAAGGAACAGAATTACTTGTAAATGGGAGCCGGTTAGTACTGACTGTTAGTGAACACTTTGAGCCTTAAAAATGTCACCTTATGTTTCTGTCTGTCCTGTAGGCTGGTTCAGCCTTTTGCAGACTTCGGGGACAGAAGAATGTGTAATTTCAGGAAAATGATCTGCTGAAATGGTGCTGTCAGTGTGGATCCAAATAGCTAGCGGGATATCCAACTTTAACCAGTCTGTTCGGCACTGGTTACACTTAAGAATTGAATTGTATCATAAAACTCTTAAAAAAATATGTGAATAAAAGTGAATAAAAGTTCATTCTCTTGCTCCAGCAATGTGAGACTTCTAATCATGCCACAGTCTCTTAAAGTATTTTTTACTATAGAAGTTTTTGTAAGTCCAGTAGTTAGATGTGAGCTTTCAAAAGGTGTTTGTGGATTGTTTTTTCGCTTGTTACAGTTTTAGAGGGAACATTGCTTTCTAATATAAAACCTAATTTCTCTTGTTGTATTTTTGGCCTTTCTATAGCATACGTATCTGGGATGATGGGAGCCTGGAAATTATCAATGTCACAAAGCTGGATGAAGGTCGCTACACCTGTTTTGCAGAAAATAACCGAGGAAAAGCTAATAGCACTGGTGTTCTAGAAATGACAGGTAAGCCTCAGAATTGTACTAGTTTGTTTTGGCTAGATTCCCTTAATTCATTATCACTAATTTTTGTCCAGTATTGCATTATTTTTGCAAGCTGTTCCGTATTTTTTCTTTCTAATTTAATTGCTCATTAACAATGAATTGATGCTTTTAAAGCATATTGGTCAGTAGAAACAGGGTATATTTGCACCAGTTTTAACACTGTATCTCTCAGGGTTGATTTTTCCATAAGAGATTACTAAATCAGATGCATTAAATTCACATATTTTAATGCATCCCTTCAATTTGGTAGCTTAGCACACATGCTAAGGTGTGATTCTTGAGCCATGACTCAGAGAAATGGGACTCCTACTGACCTTTATTAGTTTGGGGGGTTTTTTTCTTTGTACTATAAGCAAGTTTGAGAGAGAATTGCAGTTAAATATGCATGAAATTTATGAGACAAGGGCATATGATTGCGCTACTAAATTCTTATCCTTTATGAGAATTAATATTTACTGATTGAGTACTGATATCCTTAATCGTATATTTTAAATGTGATGTCAAATAATTAAATAACTGTAGACTGCAGACAGGAAAGATGACATTCTGTATGTTACATCTGTCAAGTACCACTGATCATAGAAGAGTCATTTATCAAATGCATTTTTAATCTCTGTTCCAGAAATTATGCTGGATGTGACAGCTCAGTGCCACAATAGTGGTGTACTAATGTAAGAATTAATCTGTAGCATTAGATCATATGAAAGCAATTTTCTGGCTGATATATACCAGATGAATTGTAAAACTTTATTTTAAGTTGCAGTTACTTTTTATCATCTTCATCTCTTTCATACATCTTAAATTACCCTCAAGCATTTAACTATTTTGAAAGTTTATGTAAATAAATATATCCAGCCCTTTCATAGTTATATCATACCCTCCAAAATCAGGAAGAACATTTGCATAATAAATTCATACAGTGAAACACTTAAGCCATATTTCTGTAAACCTTACAAACTAGTATAAAGAAATCTTAAATTTTGAAGAATTCTGTTCCGATTCATCTAAAAATGAACACTGAGAGAATAAGACATCACAGCAGAAACAGAAGGGTCAAATGACATATTTTGAAACTATTTTCACATTGTGGACAATGATGAAGGTTGATGAAGAATGCTTTAAAAGTGGCATTCCCGAGCACATCCTGTGCCCCATAAAAGTTCACAGACATTGCACATGGAAATTAAAAACTTAAATCTGAAGCTGACAGGCGCTGCAAAGTTTGATGGTTTTTCCCAGATTCTGTTCATTCCCTGCCACTGGTCCAGTCTTTCAGCAACTTTTTAGACTGGTAGAATATTTATGTATACATTTGGAAAGTCACTGATGGTAGAACCAAATGCTGAGCATACAGGCACCACCATTCTGGAATGGAGCAAATATTCTAAGCATGTGTCCACAGCTAAGACTTTGGAGATCAAATGTTAACTGGTTGCTCAAATTTACTGTGTGATGCTCCATACTGCAAAAGCCAGTAGTTGTGCCATCCTCATAGTCTCAATATTAAGCAGGTTTCAGATTACTAGAGTAGGATCTGAGGAAAGGTTTCTTTCTAAGGCAAATTGACAAATACATTCAGTTTATTGAGGATGTGTTCTTGTTCTGTGTATGGTGGAATGGAATGTGGTCATTGGAGCATGCTCAAAAGTAGGTTTTAACTAGTAGCAATAGCTCTTTTCTTATGACTGTTGCCTTCCAGGTTTTGATACTCTACTCCTACTCTCATATTGGTGGGACAGATACTATATGTCATGGCATAACAAAGATGCTCTGTGACTTTTTTTTTATGATAATTGTTGTAAGAAAAGGAACAGGTCTCACCAATCCAGTGAGTCTCAGAACAGTTGCTAATTTGCCGTATGAGTTTGATGCAATTATCTAGAACTCTAGCAAGTGTCATGAGATCTTTTTTTTTTCAATAATAATAACAGATATTGCTGGGGGAGATGCAGTTTTCTTCTTTTCCTTGTGTTGCTTTCCCTTTCTTTCCACATGTAGCTATTTGCGCAGTTTTTTGTGCATCCATTGTATTGTTTCTCAGTAGATACATTAAGATCGCAATCCCTGAAATGCTCTAATGAAAATCTGAAACAAAAGAAACACAAGTCATGTAAGATTCATGTGTCTTCCTTCTACTTGATATATAATTGGTTAATAAAAATAGTTTTAAATAGTTGATAATGTTATTCAGAGACTGAAACAGCTAAATAGGTTTTCTTTGTTCTCTTTAGTTTGCTCTTTTGAAATGTAGCTGTATGAATAACATATAAACTAGAGTTTAAGGGTGTGGTTTAATGTATAATCTAACAGTTACAGAGCTGAGATTAAATTTTAATAAACATTTATTTATTGGAATTTTCCATGTTTCCATTAACTTCACAGAAGCTACAAGGATTACTTTAGCTCCGTTGAATGTTGATGTCACCGTTGGAGAGAATGCTACCATGCAATGCATTGCATCCCATGATCCCACATTAGACCTGACATTTATTTGGTCTCTAAATGGCTTTGTAATAGATTTTGAGAAAGAGCACGAACATTATGAAAGGAATTTTATGGTAAGATACTATAGATCCTTATCTAAAATGGGAAAGCCTTCGTTACGAATAGTTCTCTTTTCTGGTTTATTTCTTCCGTGATGTTGGTTCAGGTCCAGAAAGATGCATTAGGCAAAGAACATAAAATAAATTACAATTTAGACACGTTACAGATACAGAGACACTTGCAGATAGATACCTGAAATCAGGTATCTAAATTGATGTAAGTATTTTGGTACCTTTTTTAAATCCCACTCTGATTATTAATGAAAAGAGCTGGTAATTAGGTAGCCTGATCGAAAACAAATTATCTCAAAAAGAAGTGTGCATATGCATTCACTTTTACTTACCCATATTTTTGTCATCAGCATTTCTGGAATTTGGCACAAGACTGGGCCAGATGGTGGGTAGGAATCAAACAGTCTGTAAATACTGAGCAAGAAGAGTTTGTGTTAAAGGCTAAACAAGTTAATACAAAGATACTTATTTTTGCACAGAGAAAGAGGAGTCATAGTTCTTTTGTGTTTGAATGTATGTTTATATTTTTAGAGTCTTCTATTAGGCTTATTCAAAATTAGTATCTCTATTAGAAATCCTTTTTTGTTACGTCTAATCACATGATGATTTACCTAATACTCAATAACCTCAGAGTCGTTGCCTACCTGTGTAAATATTTATTCTGTTATTCTGGGTTTAAATTATACAAAAATCCTCAAATTTAGATACTTTTCTTTTTTTTGATGCTCTCAAGAAGAACTGTGGATATGGAGAGAAAAGGTTGCTAGTGGTACTTGTAGTATCTGGAAACACCAGGGACCATGTGTAGTTTCAGCTCCGTGTTCCAAATAATGTACCATATAACAGTGCCTCCTGCAGTCCTTCTCTTAGGCTGGCAATGTTACCTGATTTTACATGCACCAAGAGATTCTTTTTTTTTTTCTCTTTCAATATCTGTTTATCATCATGTGAAAAGATGTTTCAAGCATAACTATTTTAGTCTGCATTGGAACAAACCAGCCCTTATAAGTAGTCAGAGTTGGGGAGTTGTAAAACGTCCCTAAGAACTCATACTGCTGTCTTCAGTAAGAGAAAGTCCTTGTCCAACAAGCCAGTAGAAGAATGCTAAAATCAGCTGAAAAACCTTGAAACCCAAAGACATAAAACCCTTTCTGCAATAAATCTGCTGAAATCTATGAATCTATGCCTAGACTCAGTAGCATGGTAGTAAACAGTTTGCAGTGTATTTTGTGTTACCTCAGGAATTAAAAAAAAAAATTAGACCTTCGACAGCATACTGGCATCTTTCAAAACATTTACTGCAATGTGGCTATTAATCCACACTTTCGATAGGTTCATATTTACACTTTGGTAGTAATCAATGCATAGGAATACCTTGAAGACACTTGAATCACTTCCTAATGGCGTTTGCTTATCCTTAGATAAAGATTGGAGTGCTTTTGAGTGTCAGTCAAAATAAGAGCTTAAAGAGTAAAGCCCCGATAAATTTATTCCTTGTAAAAGAGCAGATAAAACCACTCTGTGTCAGATATTATTTAGTTGATTACTTTTAGCTACCTGACTGAAGTCATAGAAAGAAATTGTATTCCATAAAACAGAAGATCAAGCTGAAATTATCGATGAATCAGTGATTTTTGATGTAGAAAGTAAAAATGCTTTTATCAGAAGGGTGTGTAATGCAAGAGAAAGAAACCTGAACTTTCTCCGTCTGTGGTTCACGTGTTGAACAAAAATTTTTATATCAATGACATATACTTTGGGGTTTTCTGCTAAATAACGAAAACAGAAGGAAATTGGATTTTCCTTTTAGGGGAAATTAATTCTGAAATTTCATCCTGCTTTTAGGGATGAAATATATAGCAAAGCACTTCAAGTGAACAAATACAGAACCAAATAAGGATTTCCGAAACTGTGTAATTCTCTTAGAAGATTGATGATATATAGTTCCCAGCCACCTGTTTAATCTTCCAAATAGCCAATGGACTTCTGATCCCAAATTCTGATTAACTCCACAATATTTTAGACACTTTATTGAAATGCTTGATTTCAAAACCAAATTACCCTAACTTTGCTAGACTACCTTGGTCTCTACAGACCTTTTGTGATCTGCAGAGAGAGAGAGAGGTACTTCATGTGGGTGTTGAGCCTTGTGCTGGAATATTTCCTTTTTCAATAGATTATAGGGATGGATACCACATAGGATTCAGAAGTAGCTAAAGAGCAACTAATTCTTAATTCATTTAGACAGTTAAAGTTTAGATTAGATCCAAACATCAGTTAATTTACTTTTCAGTGTATAACTCCATCTTATGAAGGATATTTCTTGGTTTGTTGTGTTCCTTTTGCATTTGATCAATACTGGTAGAAATTATTTTAGTAGGAGCAGCTTCTTGTTTTGCATTCCTGAGTCTTACTTCTGGGCTTTCAAATGCAAAGCAAGTACAGATAATCTCTGATCCTCTTCCACAGGCACCTTAGTCTTTATCGAGGACAGTAGGATTGCATTTGAAGTCTGCATTTGTAGTTATTAGGTGATTCAGCACTTTTAAGTAGTAACAAATGCAGAATTTTTAACAAATTCAGCAAATCCAGTACAAAGGTTTAGGATACAACCAAGAGAAATATGAACTTTCTGCACTTCTGTTTAATTCATTTATTATTGTATTCATGCATTAAGGGATTTTATTCTTCCTGTGTGAGCAAAGGGATTTTGTCCTGCCTGTTTCCATCTCTCTGGCAGTTCTGAGCTGAAGTCACTGGGTGGCAGGTTTGTTCAGGCTTTCTTGGATGCAAAGGGTGAGCTGTTGTGATTTGGCAGCAGCAGCAGGAACTGCTAGGCTTGGAGCAGTGGAGTCCCATGCTGCCACCCAGCCCTTCACAAACACAAAAGAAAAAGGTATTCCACCACGAATGTTAAAATTACTGACTGTGTGAAGCATGTGCTCTGTGCTATAATTTCCTGTTGATGAAGGATCCTCATCTGTCTTCCTGATAATATCACTATTAATTTATGTGACTGTGCAGATCAACATGCTGAAACTTGATAGAGCCACAGTACTTCATTCTCAGAATTACAACTAATATTGTTGTCACACACACATAATGAAATGTTAATGAAATTCATATAAGTACCTGCATAATTCTTTCTTTAAATGGAAGCTTTGGTATCTCCATCCTTACTGAAGGCAAAACTAATTTGCATTATGTTGGTACTAAAATTCATTTCTGGAAAGGGTATTTGTCAGTGCAGTTTTTGTTTCCTGTGACAGTGGTATGTCAGGTACATGGTGTGACTCTTGGGGATGGTCCTGTGCAGGGCCAAGAGTTGGACTCAGCAATCCTCATGGGTCCCTTCCAACTCAGCATATTCTGTGATTCTGTGTTCAGGAACTTTGCCTGCTTGCAAATAGCTTTCTTATTTAAGAATTAAAAGAAAGAGTAAATGATGTTGGAAAGATGATACAGTAAGACCAGATGATGAGTTTTGTCATAGAGACAACTGACTTGTTACTTGCTCACATTTTCTCATATGAAGGGGGCATTGTTCAAGTTGGTGCTGACTCACCTCAGTATCGGGACTTGACTCTGAAGTGTGGATTCTGACTTAGCAGTGTGCTCTCCAGTGTTCATATGTTCAGGCACATGGCACAAAGGCAGACAGGTATGTTCAGCATACAACTTGCAAGGCTTATAGCTCAGGCTCTGTCCAGCTTCGAAGTCACTTCTGAATCCAAGCTGTCAGTACATAACTGGCTCTGGTATCCCTCCAGCTATCATACAGTTACACTGCAGTAGTGTAGACTTCACTGCATTCTCAAAAGCTTTTTTCTTCCTCATGCAAATAATATTCCTCTTACTTTGTGCATCTCTAAAGTACAGAAAGCTTTGCAGTCTTCTAGGATGACATTTGTAATATTCTGGGTATACGTAGCCAGACAGTTATTTTATACTAAAGTAAAATACACATGGAAGGGCCTGTTTCTTTGTTTAACTATTAAAGGTGGTTAGTTCAGACACCAAAATCCACACTTCAGATTTCTACAATAGGTGAGATGAATTCTAGATTGGAGACAGCATGTGCCAGAACAGTTTGTTCTCCAAAACTGATGGTTTTGTAAACTACGGAGAACAAGTTAAACTATAAAAATCAGATTAGAGGAGTATGGACTAATATATGCCTGTTTTTTGTAAATTATTATAATTTGCAGTTCCTTGGCTAATACAAAGTTATTCTACTGTGTGCTCCTAATTCAATAGATTACTAAGGAGACACTTAGTTTTATTGTATAAATCTCTCTTCCAACCCAAACTATTCTATGATTCCACAGTTTTCTGCAGCACAAAATATACAAGGATTTTAATTTTAATTTTTCTTCAGTGCTTAATTTTTCTTCAGTGTTATCCTCCTTGCAGAGTATGGAGTCTAGCTCCAGCCCTAGATCAGAAAATGAATAGAAATAATTTGAGAAAACTGAAGAACTGGAGTGAAATGTTTAGATAGAATCACAGAACCATAGAATCATTTAGAATGAAAAAGACCTTTAAGATCATTAAATCTATCCGTTCACCCAGCACTGCCAAGTCCACCACTAAACTGTGTCCCTAAATGCCACATCTACACACCTTTCAAATACCTCCAGGGCTGGGCAGCCGGTTCCCATGCCTGGAGAAATTTGATGAAGCATGGCCAACCGAATCAATTGCCTACTGGGTTTTTTTGCTGAAAACGAGTCCCAGGACTCTCTGAAGGTATTGTCTCAATACATTGCTTTTAGTGCCCTGATGTATTAGGGAGACGCTTAAGGCATGAGTGAACTGAAAGTCACGTATTTTGGCTGGGTTTGGGATAATATTTAGAGGCAAAGGCCTAATAGTAGCGTAGTGAGCATGGAATGAGATGGATGGAGTCAGTGGTTAACAGCAAGGAGAGGAAAGAAAGAAGAAGACATAGTGCTGAGGGTGAAGCCAACAAGTTGTCTCTGACAGAAGCCTTTGAGGAAACCTATTATTAATGCGCACTGCTATTTCCTGCACAAAGAATTGTAGTTGGTTTAAGGATGAAGATCTGCCAACCTCTGTGCTAGAATTAAAATATACTCTGCAAAAGCAGCTGACTGTAATTTTTATGTGCTGGTGAGACTTAGGAATCTACCAAAATCCATGTACCATCCCTAGTTAGGTAGCAGGAGCTGAGAAAGCCAGATGTGAGCACTACTTAGAGAAATGTAGTTTGCAGTGTATGATGAAGTTTTGTCATCAGCTGTAAAGTTGTGAGTCATGAATAGAAGTGATCAAAAGTACCTAGACTTTTTCTGCTGTTGGAAATGAAATAACAAGGCGTATCACCACAGGGATGTTGGTACAAAGCACAGTGTCCTCAAGCATTTGCAGTGGTATGCTGAGTGGAGAATAATAATATATTTGTTGGATATACTTCCCAGTCCACATTTCAAGGGTAGCATTAGCACTGTACTTCTTTCCATTTAAATATAGTTCACTGAAGGAAGAGATTCTTTAGTGTGAATGACTGTCATCATTATCCTGCCGAGTATTTTATTTATCTGTAACTATCATGTCAGCCATGCCTTATAAAACAAAACAAGGGAAGCTCTCTAGTGATTAGGATTAAGACAATAGAGCTGCACTGGTGGTATCGTGCCCATGTTATCTCTGATCTCAATATCAGGAAAACAGCTGTAATCATACTTACCTTAACA
Organism: Calyptomena viridis; assembly: GCA_013390005.1. NCBI lineage: Eukaryota > Metazoa > Chordata > Aves > Passeriformes > Eurylaimidae > Calyptomena > Calyptomena viridis. Next base: position 38,503 of record WEIV01005250.1, read on the forward strand.
TTCCTCAACAGCTGTTGGATTTTCTTGTGGCTTTATGGTTTTTATATCTTCAGTTATGATTAGTCTTGAGGACTTAACCAAAGACTTTTATTAATATTAATTTTACATCTTGCACACCACACATACTTCTATTATATCCAGGGTTCTTTATCATGACTTTCTCATGCTTCTGTCATGGTTCTCTCTCATGCTTCTCAGTTCTCTCTCCAGATCTTTCTAAGAACACTTCCATATATAGGAAGCCGTAACTAAGCAACAAAATAGTTAACTTTTAGTTGGTTGGATAAGTTTTGTCACAGGTGGATCTTGAGTGACAGGTGAGAGTCACCTTGTTACCACTGGTAAAGGCCATGGCTCCCGGCTTGATTACAGCTATCCCAGAGTAACGAACCAGTCTATTCATTTGCTGATAAAACTTAACGACCTTACTCCAACATTTTCTCTTCTATTTGTAGCAACCACATAGTAGATCCTCTAATGGCATGATCAGACCAATTCACGTGAAGTCACTTAGAGTTAATAATTTTAGTTACAGGTAATTGAAAAAGATTTTTTTTATTATTTTAAGCTTTGCAAAAACTGATCTCATCACCTAGAATCCCATCTCTTCCAGATTATTTCTTATTTATTGTCTTACTATTTTACCTCTACTGCGTATTAAAGAATGCTGAAGCTCAGATGAATAATTTTAGAAACTGAATTTGAAAAAAAAGACTGCTTACCAGGTTCTTCTATTTCTGCTAAGTCAGCTTTATTATTACAAATGGCTTGTTAGGCTTCTATTAACATAAGTTTCTTTATTGTCTGTGAGGGCCCAGCAGGAGTGAATATTGCTTTCAGTCAAAATACTGGATTCCGGTAAATGATTTTTTTTCATACAGGGGCACGTTCTGATAACTTTCAATAATACAGAGCACTGGCAAAGGTGATAGTCAAAAGAGAACAGTGAACATCAGAAATAGGTCATACAATGCTATTTTTAGCATCACTATTAAATCATAAATATAGGGCTTATATGATGTAAGTCTTTGCTTGAAATTTGGTAAATACTGAGTGGTGAACCACAGATACCCTTGGAACATCCCTGATTACTGCTGTCACTATTTCCAGTCTGTGATTGTCTTTGAGGAAGGCATTTTTAAACATAGCCATGCTGAGGTTTTTTAATTAAAACATACAGTACATTCATATCTAATTTGTGGACAGAATTTGCTGATGCCCATGCTCTTTATTTGCTTTGTAAGCTCTTCTTTTGCCACCAAGAACTCAGGCTTCTTCTGAGGTATGGAAAACTTAGTCACCAGTTGCATAAAACCTTGCTCCAGGAGAGCTTCTGAACCAACAAGATGCAATACCATGCCTATGGGTTTCCGATTTTTAAGTTATGTTACATTTTTCCATCTATTTTTCATAATTTAGATAAGACCAAGTTCCTGTAAGAGAAAGGGCAAGTATATGGGCACTATTATCATTCATAAATATAATAAGGTATTTTAATTAAAGTGCTAATTTAGGATTAATGATACTAAGCCTACTAAGAATTTGTAGTCATTTGTTATTGAAGTAATAATATGATTATGACAATTCCGTTTATGCAGTTTTTCTAAACCTTATTGTTTCGCCCAACCTTTGCTTATGTTTACTTGCAGATCAAAGTGCAAGCAATGATGAGAGAATCAAAGGCAATGTGGTTCTTTCTAGGATGATGTTTAGTGTTAGTGAGCTAAAGATTTATACACAGCAGTCAAGTAAGGAACTGTTTGTCTTTTTAATAAAACCAAAACCAATAAGAACAGAACTGGAAAAAACCCCAACAACCAAACAAAAACCAGGAACTGAAAACGCAAGGAATGTGAACTTTTGCACCTTCTTTGTTGTAATTTTTTGGAGAGTAGCTGCCCTCTCTGCTCCCATAGAACTACTGACACTCTCACTGATTTTTCTTCCTGAAAGCCATTGACAGCATTGTTTAGTCCACAGTAGGGCTTGCATATGGTTTGTCAGACAACTAGGCAGTGTTCCCTTATGCAGTAATACCTGCAGATTTTCAAAGATTGGTGTCCTTGATAGCAATCTCCCTGGAGTTCTCATGAATAAGCTGGGTGACACCAGCACAGAAGTGCCACTATCCCAGACTTACCTCATCTCTGTATACTGCATGCACTTTGGCAAATTAAATTTTTGTAAAAGAGAAGTAGTCTGAAATATATCAAGAGTATTGAATTGTTTAGTGATCCAACTGCTCTGTTTGATCCCTACTAACAGCACTAGTGTCACTGAAAAAGAGAGAAAGGTAGAGTGTAACCTGCAGTTCTTGCTGACCCTGGGAGGCAATCAGCTGAAGTATCACTAGCCAGAATTAAGCACTTTCTTTCATGTGTGCTTGATTCTCCTTTAATTAATTTACCACAGTAACTTCTTAAAATGTGAATTCTTATGTTGGACCAAAAAAAATTAGTGTTAACAGATTTCAGTTTGTGGTGAAAAGTTTTGCCAGCAGAAATTGAAGCTGGCAGCCAAAATCCTCGCAGGAGTTTGGAAAAGAAAAGGGTAGTTTTATCCGAGTATTTTAATCTCCCCTAAATATAGACACTGAACTCCCATTCTAGTTTGAGAGCATTTGGAAAATGTTTAACCTTACTTTTTCTCCTCATGCTTTTCAATTGGGAAGCATAAACTGGATGGCATAGTTTTATTTCCTTTTTCTGAATGTCGTAAATGCACAGACACGAGCCGTATTTGAGATTGTATTGAAGGTATTTGTTGTTCCTCAGAACCTGCAATGATGCTAGCACTAGTTCTTATACCTAGATGTTTAGCAGTTCCATTTTTTACATACCGCTTTGCATCTGAATTCCTTTTGTTCCTACATATGAATGTTTATGGATTGCAGTGAGTTATGCATGTTCAGTTTCGATTTTTCAGTTGTATTTCTGAACAATTTGCAGTGAAATTTGCAGGAAATCTGAATGTTGCCCCTTTTGATAGAGTGTTTTATAAATCCACCTGCTAAGTTTTTTTGTAGCATTTTTACTTCCATGAATGCAATCAGATGTATTTTGGAGAGAACATTTGGGGTTTTTTTGAAATACCTTTAAGACATGTATAACCCAGTGATTTAGCCTAGTGATCTTTTTCTGGAATAAAATGCAGGATAGATAGCAAAACATTTTAAATGTGTTATTTTTAAACATTTGTGTAAATGTTTTCACATAAGTTGTGTTTTTCATTAAGAATGGCTGCAGTGTATATAGTGGTTTCTGTTCTACTCCTTGTTTTATGGGTACATATCTGGTTACTCAGTGGGTTCACAGATGTGTCATAGGACAGAAGTACTTTATTTGATTTGCCTCTCCATACAGCCACAGGTAGCAGCAGACAGTGAAAATATGGCTGAGTATCTGAAAACATGGCTATATATTTCCCAATAGTCTGCCATTGGTAAGAAATTTTGAGGAAGGATTAGAGTTTGTGATGATGAGTGTATGAGCCTCATGGAACAGTAAAATGCTTCCCTGGAGGTTCTGCTGTTTGCCAAGGAGCAGCAAGACCTGAGCCAAGGGAAGAGCGCTTACAGCCATGCAAGGGCATCACCAGCAAGGGCTGAGGGAGGAGATGCACCTTTAGGCTGTGATTGTAGTCTCTCTGTCATAAAAACTCTCATGCTGCTTTGGGCTTGTGAAGGAAGACCCAAACAGCATCCCACTCTGTTAGTAGGACCATTACATTATCATGCCAATGTGCTTAAGGAAAGCAGGTAAAAGTGCAGAAAAATTATATGACTGTAGTTTATGAACAAATTCTTGACTCAATTTAGTGTTCAGATATGGGTTTCAAAAAGTTTTCAACAGCTGTCCTATAAATCAGATACATCTTTGAGGGTGATCAATTCTTGAAGTAAGCACTTGCTTTTTTGGAAATAGCAGCCGTTATAGATCAGTTGGAAGGGATGTATAGATGGCATCACATAGCTGGATGGGAACCTTACCAGTTTCACTAAGTGCTGTTTCTGTGACAGATTAAATCCAATGGTGAGCTGCTGATTAAAAACGTTCAGCTGCGGCACGCAGGGAGGTACATGTGCACTGCCCAGACGATTGTGGACAACTCCTCAGCTTCAGCTGACCTTGTGGTAAGAGGTAAGGTTCTCCAGGATATAAGAAAAACGGCTGGTTTTCACCTACGCAAGCAGTGTTCTTGATTGTTTAGAATATGTTGTCATCAGTAGATGACAGAAAAGAAGTGCATGAACATGCAAACACCTAAAAGTCTACTCAGGGTACTTACTCTGTTGCAGACATTTAGACATCTAACTAAACATGTGTTTTCCTGAAAAGCAATAAAGATTTTTTTTATTATGGGTATTTTTATTATGTTAAAGCAATTTTTAGATAGTTTAATTTGGTGTTTATTACTAAAAATAGATTTCAAGGATCATTTCAATGTATGGCATGTATAAAATTTTTAAGCCGTTTCTCTGTTCTCAGAAAGCTTTATGTGTATAATACTAGGCCTACCTTAAAAGGATTCCTAGTTTTGAATTGAAACCAGGACGTTTGAGGTTAAATTTATTACTCAATTTTTAACTGATTCATGTCTGTTAAGTGTTACTGCAGTCTCAAAATGCTGTTTTTGCTCATACAGGAGGTATCCTACAAGATCTGTTACAATGTGAAATTTTAGTAGTGTGAGTTAATTCACATTCTTTGGGCATTTTATTCTGTTTTGTTCCTCTAGGCATAACACATTCTGAAGTGCTAATGCTCTGTGGTTTTTCTGTAAATACTGCAGAGAAATATATCATGTTATTGTTGGGTTTTATTTATATTCTCTGAGACTTGTACAATCAGATTGTTGCATAATTGTCTAAATCATGTTGGCATATTATTATCTCTGAATGTGGAAGCAGAAAATACTTCTCAGTAGTTCTAATGCATTGCATCTCTTTTTACACAACAGTTTATATATATCAGATAACTAAGTAGCATGTAAAACAGAAGCATAATAACAAAACCAGAACAGTCAGTGTGAATAGAATGACCTGAAAGCATATATAGACCAAGTTTTTAAGTAGGTGCTAGGCTTTGGATTACATAATTAATATAAGTTTGGGGTTGTCAGCACAATGGTGGTGTCCTTTACAGACAAAGATCCCTTTACTTATATTTATGTATCTGCATCACTCTCATCATAGCTTTTTTAGTCTATGAAAAAATCACCTGTGCCTGTTAATCTGCACATTTCAGCCTCTTCTAGGGACTCAGGCACAGACAACAATAAAAAAGTTACCTTTGCAGAGCAAAGATGTGAGAATAGTAGTAATTAGAAGAACATTTTTATAATTTTAAAAATGCATTTAGAAAAATTCAAGCATTCACTTTTCTGTTATTATTGTTCAGAAATAAACCAGAGGAGATTTCTTTAAGAAATATATAATACCAATTATTAGGTTTAGTGTTGCACCTGGAACAAGCAAGTTTTGGGAACAGAGGTCTATCTCTTCAGATCTGAAATACAACCAGCAAATTTAAGCTAAATATGGATTGAGAATTAATTGCTGTTATTTTAGCAGAGCTACTTACATACCAGAGCAGAAATAATATTTAATACTTGAAAAGCATAGATATGAGACTGTGAACTAGTTTAGTGTAGGCAACTTCTACCTGTAATGGTTTAGCTGGGTGTTGCAAACACAGTAGTAGGTCATAAAGCCAACATCTGAATCTGTTGATGACTTTTTACAGAATTTTATAGGCAGTTTATAGACTAGAGCTATGCATTTTGAAATCAATCTTTGCAAGTATCTTCTTTTAAAGAAAAAGGAAATACTCTTTAGAAATAATTTTGTAGGTCTTTCTTGATGATCAAGACTGAAAGGGCAGATGTGGAATGGCTGTTTTGTCAAAAGTGTTTTCCCCTTGACAGCTTAGTGCTTCTGTTCCTTTTTGGTCGTCTTTGTGAGGTTATTCTGGTGCACAGAGGGTGTTCAATTTCACCCATGTACTTCACAAGATGCATTTTAGTTCAATGGGTCTAGTGAATTCCACATTTTGGCATGAATTTTTAAAATTCTTGTGAGAAGGCCTTTGTTAAACTTGTAGAAATTTCACTGAAGTGAGATTGTCACTTCACCACATCACATCGTCACTTACAATGTTTGAATCTGATGACAGGTTTATCACATTGGAGTAATATGAAGGCCAAGAAAAATGTAAGGAGGTCTATGGAAA
>WEIV01005251.1:0-28974 GCA_013390005.1 Calyptomena viridis
GGGGTCACATCCAGGCTTCCCCAGGGGGACGCACACACACAGGGAACCCACCGTAAGCAATGCCACGCACAACTTAGAGTGCCAGCCCTTATTAGAAGCATGGGTGCCCAGGGCCTGCCAGCATCACCAAGTGGAGCATGTCAGACGAGGGGGGGTCACATCCAGGCATTGTGGGGGTTCATCCACGGTTGCAGAGTGATGCGTGGTTTTTGCAGACATGCGTGGGGTGCAAGCACCTTCCTCGGGGACACCCACTCAGGGAACACACTCTGGACCATGCCGTGCACACCTTAGAAGTGCCAGCCCTTAAAACTGGGGATACCCAGGGGCTGCCAGTATCACCGGGTGCCACTCCACAGTGCCTAGGTCACTCCAAGTTGAGATATATAAACACTGGTGCAGTGTGTCAGACTCCAGGTTCTGTGGGGGTTCACCCGATGTTGCAGAGTGCCCCAAGGTTCTTGCACACACGGGATGCAAGCCCCTTCCCCAGGGACACATAACTATCCAGAAAACTCACTTTAAGCAATGCCATGCAGATGTTAAAAGTGCCAGCACTTAAAAGCAGGGCTGAGGCTGTCACCACCAGACCCTTCTCAGATCACCTCATACTGAGATATATAAAGCCTGAGTGTTGGGCTGAGGGTCATATCCAGGCTCAGAGTGCCCTGGGGTGTTGCAGCCACTCACAGAACACAAACACCTTCCCCAAGGACATGCATCCACTCAGGGAACCCAACTTAAGCAGCCCTGTGCACACTTCAAAAATGCCAGCCCTTAAAAATGTGGGCATCCAGCACCACTGGGCACTTCTCCATCTCTCAGCAGTCCCCAGATCACCCCATGTTGAGATAAGTAAACCCTGAGTGCAGCGTGTTGGGCCAAGGGTCACTTCCAGGCTTGGTGAGTCTGCACGGAACTGGGGCCAGGTGACTGAGAGCAAAGAGTAACAAGAAGTGAAAGACCTTCAGATTTCCCTTGTTTTCATCTCAGTGCTCATCCTGCTGCTGCTGCAAGCATCTTGATGTCACGCACCTCATCTTTCTGTCTGGGGTTTTGAGGCATGTACTAAAAGCCCTTTCAGAAATAATTAATGACAGGGCCAAAAATCTCATGAATGTTCTATTTACTTACCCGTAGCAATTACATGGGAAAGAGCAAGACTTGGCACTGCAGCCTGAATTAGCTGATATACAACTGAGTGGCAACACCTGCAGCCTAATGGCTTCACATCCTTGAATCCCCTCAGACAGCCCAGACAGGCCTGCAGGGTCACTGCAAAGAGCTAATGGAGCAAAGGAATGTGGAAGGATGTGGGTGGGAAGGATCTGCATCAGTCTTTGATAGGTCAACAGAAGGTGCTTCTTCCTTTGGCAAGAAAGGCCCACTGCCTGTCCACGTTCTCATCTTGCTGTTGTTTCAAAGACAGAGCTGTTTCCAGACACTCTTTAATTCCCTCTGGCCTCCCTTTGGTTAAGGACATGCTGTGAACACTTTGCAATGGAGCAACATTGGGTTTTCCCTGATGATCCAAAGCCTTCCTCCAAAGGGAGATGTCAGCAATGTGTGTTATGTCATACTGATGAAAGCTGGGGCCCAGCACAGCTTGGCTGCTGGGATGGGACATCATTGCTGTGCACTACTTCATAACAAACTGTCAAAAAGTTACCCGAGGTGCTTCTCAAGCTGCCCTGCCAGCAATGAAACTTCTCTTCTGATGGGCGGGAGGTCTGGGCCCAGAAATACAGTCCAGTATTCACAACTGAAACTTACAGCAGGCACAGCACAGAGCACAGCACAGTCAGAGGGGCCGGGGAAGATGAACTGAGAAGTGGAGGGATGTTTGCCCCTTCAGGGGAAAAGGCAGGACTGGAAGGCCTCACCACTGAAGCAGTCTTTTGGGAAGAATTTGTTGCACAAAAGGCGAGGTTTTCACTAGAGTATCTCATTATTTCCTTTATACCAGCTGTACTCAAATAGGAAGTAACAATTTGTCGGAATTACTTGTGAATGGTTATTCTAAAATCAAGTTATGCATAGCTGTGTGTTTCAGAAATACGTTTTCCTTTCTGGTCTGTGTAAAAGCATAGTTCCCCTTGCTTTGTAACCCAAGGAGATGAGCCCTTCCCAGTCCCCAATGGTCACAGCCTGCAGGACACCCACCCTGGCAGCAGCCACCCACAGGGTGCAGCTCACCTAGGCAGCCCCCAGACACTGAAGAACACAAGGAAAGCAAAGCCCAGCCTGTGCTGCTCCATTTCTCCTCTGGACAGAGATGGGTTAAGGCTTCTTCCAGCCCTGTGGGCAAAACTGGATGGGACACTGGGGTCAGGCTGCCCTTGTGCTGAGAGGAGGACAGAGGACAGCAGAGATGGAGGAGTGGACTCACCACTGCTTTTGGGTTTCAGTGGGATCCTGGAAGATGAAGTACAGTTGCTTATGTGGCTGCAGGTTGATGTTAACACGCCCAAGTTCAGCTCCTGACTGCTCTAGACTTTTGCACAGTCCAAGTATTTTTCTGTGCCTTTCAGGTGTTTTCACCTACAAAACTGAGATAACATCACTTCCCTGTGCCCTGGAACTTCTGGGAGGATTGGTTGGATAACACTCATAAAAAGGGCTTCAAAAGCACCAGGAGAGAGGCAAAGGAGGACAAGATGTTATAACTGTTGTTGTCTCCACCTCCTTAGAAGTCAGTCATGTGGCAGCCTCAAAAACACCCGGGGTGGGTAGGGATGGTGTCTGATCCACAGTACTTGAGTGCTGTGGTGTGAATGGGACAACATATTCCCTGCACACACATCCTGTTCTGCTCACAGAGCCACCGGGCAGCTTTGCCATGTGCTCACAGCTTTCCTCCTAAACCAGACCCTGAGCTTTGTGAGCAGGGGTGCAGCCAGAGCTCCAGCTTCTGCTGCTGTCTGTATTTATATACTCAAAGAAGAGTCTGCCACAGTCGAGCAGAAATAAACCCCTTTTGCCCACCTTCCCTGCCAGCCCTGGCTGAGCTGCCGTGCTCCATGTCACTGCACTGGCTCTGCAGCAACTCGATGCTAAGCCCGGAGGGGCTGGGGATAATATTACCAAGGTAAAATATAACAGGAAAAGTTTGCAAATGTCCTTTCAAAACAACAGCGAGTGAGTAATGTCATTGGGCCAGCGGTCAGGAGGGGACAGGGTTTGAAGGTACCCTTTTCCTGCCAAAGGCCAGGCGTGGGACAGGGGCAGGAGCCAATGAGCGGCGGCTGGGCAGGAGACACCCCGCGCCGGGCAACCTCCCGCCTTCGCTCTCACGTTGCAGCTGCCTCTGTTTGTGGATGGCAAAATGTTGTAAGGACCCGGCAGTGAGAGGCAGCGGCAAATGGGGCTCCTCCGAGTTACAACATCCTCAGCCTCTGGCGGGTCCTCACCAGCCCCCCGCCTTGTGACACTTTCTCCTTGGCACTAAAATTAATGCAGCCCCAGGGGGTATTTGCGTGGTGGCCGCTCCCGCTGGGGGGCCGGGGGAAGGCGCTCTGTGCTGGAGGGAGCGGTCTGAATCCGCGCTTGGGTAAACTGGGGGCAGCCGGAGGGGAAGGTGTCCCTGAGGCTCTCCCACAGCCCTCCCCTTTAAGCAATCTTCATTCATGCAGGCTGGGCCCCCGCTCCCCACGGGGCAGCAGTGGTTGGCAGTGCCATGCCCTGGGTTTCACTGAGTTTCTGTGCTTGGCTTTTTTCCACGAGCTCCGCTTTCCCTTCCCCTCATTCCCTCTCGGCACTCAGCTCAGCCTTATCCTTCACCTGAAGTCACCGAGCGTAGGGACATAGTGTGACTTTTCTTCCATGCTTTCTATGTCCCGTAGCTCCTGATCAGCTATGTTCACTTGGAATCTCCTTCCCCCTCCTCCTCCTTCTTGCTATACTTAATGGTCAGCCAAGAGTAAACCTCTGGAAATGATCTGCTGGGTGATGTGGGCCCTTGCTCCCCACAAGCTCAGGTGGAAACTGCCTCTCCACTCTCAGTCTGCTGTCCTCTTTGCCATAGGGCTGAGGACGCGCTCTCTGGGATTGGAAGAAACCTGGGAAATATGAGTGGCTTCAAAGGACATGTGGGTGCTGGGTGGGCTTCTGGCTCCAAGATCCATCTCCTCCAGGGAGCAGGGCTGAGGCTGTGCTAATTCACTGTCGGCTCTTCCTACTCCAGCATCCCTGGGCGTCATCAAGGAGCGATGTTCCACTGTGCCAGCACAGCCCCTCATGCAGACACACATAGACACCATGGACACTGTGCCTGTGCTGTGGCAGAGACCCCAGTTCCTTCTCAGGAGTGCATCTGGCAGAGGCTCCTTCCCCACCCCGTGCCACCAACCAAGCTTGCTGCAGTTCTCTTTTCCTGGAGCAGAGGCAGGTCCTTGGGCTGTTCCAGCTTTGTCAGAGGAGCCTGTGTCTGGCACTGAGGGCATACACAGGGTGATGTACAGGCTGCAGCCTGCCTGATCCTGCAGCCTGCTCCTCTCCAAAACTGCAGTCTTGCGCATGCTGTGGAGCTAAAGCCATGCAGTTGTTGCAGAGAAAACCTATAAAGAGATAAATGTGATGGCAAAAGAGCAAGAAGGGGGCTGAGGATGCACTGTGGAAACAGATGGGAATTTCCTGGAGCAAACAGCAGAGGCCAGGCAGCATAGTGGAGGGTAGAGAAGGCTCCTGCATGATGGCTCATGCTGCCCACCAGCTGTGTGGGCTGAGCAGGAGACCAGGATGCCCATTGACTCCTTATGGTGTTTTCAGTGACTCATTTGTCCACGGAAGCAGCAAACCCGCAGCAGCTGAAGCAGCCTGTCCTCCTCCCCAGGCTGCTCTGGCACAGCGAGGCCAGCCGGCCCCTGCTGCCTGGGGATGAGAGCCTGGCAGCAGCCCAGGGCACTCAGCTCATCCTGTACCTCACTTCACCTGGGGGAAGGAACGTGCTGTCAGAGACCTTGCAGTGCTCTTTCTGCACTGCCTGATGTCCTGCCACGGAGCTCAAGCCTTCCCTTTGCTGTTTCAGTGGCAGTGTCCCCACGTGCTGCCCCAGAGGCAGCCTGGCCTGCAGGCACCAGCCAGCCATCGGCACGTGGGGACCAAAGGGACCTGCACCATACAGCATGTGTCCCTCGTGCTTACTCCTCCACTCTGACTGAACTCAGCTTTCCCACAGCACTGGCAGATCTCACACTGCACTGACAGTGTCTGTCACAGCCCATCGATGTCACCCCACTGGCCTCTTCTTGGCCCACCTGCCTCGTCAAGCTGCCTCTGGTCCTGGTGGTGCTGCTTGGCCTCCCTTCACTGCCCATCCCTGCCTGGCAGGACAGCATCAGGAGCTGGGATATTTCCTCTATTCCCATCATCCTGCTGCCAGCTGCTCCTCTGCTCTGCTCCCTGGGAGAAGCAAGGGGCAGGAGAGAGGCTGGCTGGGATCCAGGCTGACCTCATCCTCCCCTGCTGACCCTGGCTCTGAGCAGGGTGACTACTCCTGCCTCTCCCTGAGGGCTGCTCAGAGTCTGAGTGCATCTCTTCCTCTTTCTGTTGAACTGCCTCATTCTGGAGATGTGCCATGATCACCACAGCAGGTCCTGATCCCCTTGCACCAGCAGAGCTGGCCAAGGGGCTGAGCAGTGAAGGGAGACACTTTGGATGTCCAGCACTGCTGAGCAAGGACTTGCTGTTCCTCAAGCAGCCGTTGCTGGCAGGGATGTCTGTGGGCATCTCCCTGTCTCGTGACTGCCAGCCTGCCAGGCTGGCCCTGTCTGTCCCTGGGCTCTCATCCCACAGCACCTTCTCCTCACCAACCCAGCCCTCCTCACCAGCAATCCTATGAGCATCCCCCGTGGTGACTGGACATCACTGTCCCCAGCTGCTGCACCCTGTCTGGGCACCAGTGGTGGGAAGGAGCTGATGGTCAGGTCCTGGCACATCCTAACCACAGGCACTGGTGTCAGAGTGGAAACCCTTCTGCAGGTGTTCCCCCCTTGGCAGGCTAGTGAGCAAAGCCAGCTGCAGGACTGGGGAGTGAGGGGCTCAGGGGGCTCGGTGGGGCTGGATGCCAGGGTGCAGCAGGCGCTGCTACATCTCCCAGCCCTGTACAGATACTGCTCTGCTCAGCACCTCAGCACTGTGTCTCTGGGCAGGATACACTTCAGCTCCAGCCAGTGCTATAAATAAAACCATGTTCTTTTATCCCACCAAATAGGTTCTCATTGATTTTACCTATTCCTCCTCCCCCCTGCATCCCTTTGGTATATCAAGTCAGCTGTGGAGGAGCTTGGGGAGCCACCACCCCGGTGGGGAAAATGCCACCACCTACAGCCCCTCTTCCCAGGAATAGCCGCTCTCCCCTGGTTTTTGCTCTCTGAACAGGCAGCACTGCTGGAGGAGAAGAAACGAAGCTCCCTGGTGGAAGTTTGCTGGCTAATTATTTATTAATCTCCTGACAGTGCAACTGACAGTAGCGATTGCAGCCCCTGAGCTCCACACTGTGGGAAGGAGGATGAGGAGGATGGAGAGCTCTCCTGATGAGGCTTTCTTGCCATGGCCAAGGAGCTCAGGGTGAGTCAACACATCACTTCTGTCTCTGGCTGCTTCAGTTGCAGTTGTACCAACAGCTGGAGATAAGGGTAGCCCAACCCAGAGACCCTGGGTCCCCATCTGGGAAGTGGTGAGGGCTAATCCCGGGGTAGTCCCTGGTCTCTTGTGGGTGATGTCAGCTGGGGGGCTCAGCCCCCCCAGACTAGGCAGTGCGTGGATGCTGACTTGCTGCGAGCAGCTATTCTGCACACAGAAGCTCCCCGTGCAGGGATGGCAACAGCAAATCACAGCTCACACAGCCTTCCTAGCACTTGAAAGCATCTCGAGAGCTTAAAAAGCTGCAAGATGCTCTCATTCCCATCTTCCCTCTGCTCCCCTTGCCTGTGCTTTGGGCCCCCCTTCCCATGGAGGGGGGGCATCAATTTCCCAGGCAACGAGTGCCCGTTTGAGCACGGCGAATGCTGCCCGCACCGTGCGGCAGGCAGGGCGGCCGCGTGCTGCCCGCCGGAGCGGGCTCCGGGTGACTCATCTCCATGCAGTATGCAATTACCACGGCAAGTGCAGGCCCCTGCTGTTCCGCACAGGTATCTGTGTCAGCCAGGGCTATTTCCAGCTCTCTCCGCACTCCCAGCTCCGTGGAGAGGTAAGGAACACAGCCGCCTCGCTTCTCCGCCTGCCACAGGGACGGGCACGAGATTCCCATGAGTGACGAGCCAGGGGGTTGGATATTGCCTCCAAACACCCGAATTGCACAACTCGGGGGAGGAGAGAGTGGTGTGGCATTGCCCACGCATTTCTTGTGTTTAAGAGCACACGCGCAGCCCCACGGACCGTCCGGAGGCACGGAGCACTGCGGGCAGCCTGCACAGCGCCCGTCGCAGCGGATCCACGCCAGGCGAGCAGGATTTAGAGCCGTTATTATTAGCAATGCTGGTAGCGCTAGAAAAGAAGCAGCAGGGATGGGATAAAGCAGAATTTGAAAAATGCTCTGGCCTGGAAAGGCAGGGGAGGGAGCAGGATGAAAGGAGCGCAGCAATGTGCGGCAGCGCGTTCCCCTTTCCTGATGGCGCAGATAACTGCAAGCTCCGAGGGTCAGCGACTCTGTCTCCCGGTCTGTACATCGAGTGCCCGCCATCCCCCATCAAGCTGTTAAGACAAACCGCACTCAAGAGAGTGAGATTTTTGGATTCCCAAACTGTTTGCCTAAGGTTTTGCTTGTTACTTTTCCCGCTGGTTGCTGTTAGCGGGAAGAGGAGGAAATCTCAGACGTTAAGCGCGTCTTGGACAAGCTCCAAGCAAGGGCTCCAGCCCTGCAGCCACAAGCCTGGATCATGGCAAGGGTTTACAGCTGGGGCTGCCACACCAGGACAGCAGCTGCAGCCCAGTCCCTATGGAGGGCTCTGTGCCTCAATCTACTGCCTTTGCTTGACATGTGCCCACCAAATCCTGGCCTGGGAGAGCATAAGGCCACAGCCAGGTCTCTCCCCAGGGTGGGCTGTGCCCCTGCAGAACAGGTACTGGGCTGCAAGAGGCATCGAGTGCCTTCGTCCTTCCCACATCCCCCAGCAGAGCCCTTGTCATGGGAGAACTGCCATAGTATTTTGCTGAAAAATCACATTAATCATCCTCAGCACTGCCTCCCTGGCCTTTGTTACAGTTTGGTGCCCCAGCACCAGCTTTAAAAGCATTATTTATTTTTAATAAAAGCTGATCTACAGAGCAATGTTGCTGGGATGATAAAAATAAAAATGCAGTGGTTGTCACAACTGTCAGCATCCCTGGGAATGGGGTCTGGCAGTGCTTGGCTGTGCTCCCCTCCAGCCTGTGCTGCCATGCGGGAAGGGGAGGAAACAGCTGGCAGCATGTGGCTTGGGCAGCCTCTCTGCCAGGGAAAGCAACTCCAGCTTTTTATTTTAATACACAGGTGCACTTCTTCAGTATACTTGTAGTTTTCTAAATGTTTAGTAACTTTAATTTCATTTACTGCATGAATAAATGAACAATATGACATACACAAATGTTGGGAAGCAAATTATTAAGTCCTTTCATTGAAAGAACTATGTATTATTAAAATGTCTGTGTTGCAATGGGCTGATATCACATTAGCAACAGGAATAAGAAATCCTGTTTATCCATATGAAACTAGACTTTCAGGGCATGGATCTGTCAGCATGCACCAACCCAGGGCATGGCTGAGGCCATAAACCACAGTGCCTGGTGGCATCCCCATTTGCCCAGGGAGCTGTGGAGGGTCACAAGGCATTATTTCATATCCCAGGCTGGCAGACAAGCTGAGATCTTCATCCTGAGGCGGTCCCTGGAAAAGTCTGCCTCTATTCCCAACCCCACAGCAGTGTCCCATCATGCAGGGGGAGTGGGAAGTGTGCAGGAAGTGTGCAGGAAGCAAGCAGGAGGCAAGTAGGAAGCACACCTCGCTCACTTCCTGAGCATCTCTTCTCCTTCCATCACCGTTGCTTCTGGCAGATTGGAACAAAGCTTGACTGGAGGCCCCAGGAAAAGCCTGTCCCAACTCCTGCACAACCCTGCTGCTGTGGCTCTGCCCACTGAGTGGCTCCACTGGTTTCTCCGCAGGGCAGGGTTGGGGTGCTGCACCAGGGCTCCTCTCGAGCTTGGGTTTCTCCCTGGGTTTTCCAAACCATCTATATCCACAGAGCCCCGTGAGCAGAGGGATTTGAATGCTGCCTGGCCAAAGCAGAGCACAGCCATGGCTGGGACAAAACAAAACCAGCATTCATGGGTGGTCATTTAAATTCCCAGCAGCTGTTCCCTCCCAGCACACTCATGTCTGCTCTGCTTTGCTGGCCACAGGCACTTTTGGGAACTTTTTCCCTGGGTGGTAGGGAAGCTGGTCTTCCAGCAAGTTCACCCATGACTGTCGTCCCTTCTCCTCCTGCCTGATAAAAATAAGCAGCAATTCCTGCTGGGGCAGCAGCTGGGGGTCTGCACCCACTGGGGCTTCAGTCCCACAGAGTGCCTTCTCCCTGCCCTGGTACAGTGGGTCATGTAGGGCCAACAGGGTGCTCTCCCATGGAACCCCACCTTGCTCACTGGCAAACTCAGCCCCTGCACCAGTTCCTGGTGCCCCACAGTTCATTCCCATTTCCTCATGATGGTGCCTGGCCCCCTGAGGCTGAGCCACACTGTGGGGGAGGTGGCCCAGCCTGTCTCCAGCACCTCACCACACGGTTTCAGTGGGACAACTCCCCAGGGCAGGGGAGCAGGCAGGTGTGCACCCCGGGACACAGGGAGAACCCAGTGGGATGGGGCTTTGGGCCAGGCATAGCCACAGGAGCCCAAGCAGGAGCTCAGCGGTGCCTTTCAGCCCCAAGCCCGGCTCACATGGGGAAGTAATTGCTCTCATACATGTTTTGGTCTGGTTGGGTTTAACCCCAGTCCTGCCTTGACGTGGGGGCCCAGCCACGAGCAGGCAGTGGCACGCCAGGCACAGCAGCAGGAGCCAGCACACGGAGGTTCCCAGCTGGAGACTGGCAGCTGCTCTGAAGAGCTGGTGGTGAAATGCTGCCTGCAGCCCCATTACGGCTGTGAGCACAAATGAGTTTAGTGGCCTCAATTTAATTCCCATTTGTACATGGTGAAAAAAAAAGGAAAAGAGAGAGAAGAGTGAAATCACGGATTGTCTGGGATGGGGATGGGTGAGCTGCAGCCACATGGGAGGCACGAGTTCCAGGGATGTACCAAGCCCTGGGCAGAGGGTGCTGTGCTGCAGCAGGGATGGGTGCCACACGGGAAGGAGAGGAACACATCACTCCCACTGGATGTGCAGGAGCCCATCAGCAAGGGAGTGCACCGGTCATGAGGCTCCTCCATCCCAGTGGAAGAGCCAGTCTGATGGCAAGTGCCTGGGCTGCTGGGGGCCAAGCCAAGCCCTGCAGGGTGAATGCCCATGTCTCCCTCCTCTCCTTACCCCAGGATATGGCTGGGACTGGAGCAGACTGGGTGAGGGAAGGCTGGCAGAGGAAAGGTGCCACTTAAAGCCCCCAGGAGCCAGGGCTCCAATTTCAAAAAATAAAGTGAGGCTTTCATCTGTATTTGCTTAGTGAGTTAATGACTTTATTTCTGATTTGATGCTCTTGTCCCTGATGACTCAGGCACGAAAAGGGAGAGCTGATAAGACAAAGAGGCCCGGCCAGAGGGATGCTGGTGGCTGCTCAGTGCCTGGCATCCCCCACCTGGACCCTTTCCAGGGATTCCAGAAATGCTGTCAACTCTGGGAGCGGGACTATGGGCACAGGGAAGGCAGCAGCTTGGTGTGGTGAAAGCAGCAGCAGCCATCCCTGATAAGAAATGGGTTCTGTCCCTTTATGGCTGTGGTGAAGGCACAGGAGCACAAGGTAATTCCATACTTGGTATGGCCTGCCTGGATCATGCTCTACCACCTCCTAGTCCTGTTCCAGGAGGAACAAACTTCTCTGATGGGGAGGAGAGGACATGTGACACCCCCAGCTGAAACCTCTATGCTCATTCCTTGCCCATGGGTGAGTGCAGAGGCCTGGTAGGCAGCCAGGAATGCCCCCAGCCTGGGGGAGTTAATCAGTCCCACAGCAACCCAGCCCCTCCATCAGGAGAAACAAACAAATGTGTGTTTTGCCTGAGTGAGCTGATCTAGACTGGGAGGGCAACCCCAACCCCAATGCACCCACTTCCCCCCAGTCTAAACAAGAAGCTGGGCAAAAGGCACATTTTCTTTGGTGAGGAGGAGGTTTCGCCTCTCCCCACCACTTGCTTCTGGGTTTGCCAGTCCTGCAGAGATGTGAGCAGAGCTCTCTGCAGCTGGAGGGTTAACATCTCAGCTCTTCCAAATAAATAGAAAATGACCCAGTTTCTTTATTTTTCTCTTTTCCCAAAGTCCAAGCACCCAAAAAATGAGACAGCAAGTGGAAGCCACAAATAGACTTCATGTATCCTGGCAGAGCTGAGAGATAAAAGCAGGGAAAAGGACTCCTGTCACCCCTGCTCAGATCCAGGTACGGTGCAGCACATCCTCCGTGGGGTTAGCTTTCCCGGGTCAAAGAAGCAGGAGAGGCTTTGAGTCTGATCTCAGCTCAAATCATCATCCCAGGGGGTCCAGGCTCTTCCCAGGCAGTGTGGGAGCCGCCCCAGCACTGCTCCCATCTGCCTCTCTCCAAGTATTAAGGTGAGCTGCAGAACGTAACTAGCTTTTGACTATTCCTATCACGTCCCATCTGGAGACAGAAATCTGCCTGCTGGCTTTACAATTAAAATTGAAATGATTTGATTATGGGGCTTCATTAGTAAAAACAAACACCAGGCAGCCTCCCTCCCTCTCCCCCTATCCCCACCCAGACGTTCTTCCCTGGGGCTGTTTTAGGTAAATCCCAGCCAGGATGTGGTGGGGCACACAAAGGGATTCACGTCTCCAGCTTGTACCTGTAGTCGGGTGCAGCCCAAAGAAGACAAATTTTAGACCCACAAATCCTCTCCTTTGGGTAGAGATGCAGGAACAGCCTTGGGTTGATGGCTTGATGACTGCATGGACTGCCCGGCAGCTGGCACAGTGAGGGCTTGAGTGGCAGCGAGGTGTTTTCCAGACCCTCTGGATGCTTATAGAGCTTACATGGGGTCTCTCACAAACCTTGGGGCTCTTGATTTATACTTTGAATCCATTCCCTTCATTACATGATTCTTTGCAATGGAACCATTTTGCACCTTCACACCAACCTGGACCTGCCATTGCTGGATCCGTTTTTCTTCCCTGCAGCTGGCTCATCCCATGGGAAGGGCTGAGCTGGCACAGAGCAGGCTGCCCGTGGTGTATGCAGATGCTTGAGTCCCTAAAGCATTGGCAGTTCTGGGGGAAGTAATTCAATTAAGACTTGGGGCATTGGGAACAGGCTGTGCAGGCTGGGAGAGGAGGAATGCTAATGGAGGAGGGTTTGGAAATGCTGCTGGGTGATAGTGCACTTGCCTGGCTGCTCCTATTGACTGGTTTTCTCCAGTAGTGACAGGACAGGGGGAATGGTTTCAAACTGAGAGTAGAGTTAGATTAGCTATTAAGAAGAAATTCTTCCCTATGAGGTTGCCCAGAGAAGCTGTGGCTGCCCCATCTCTGGAAGTGTTTAAAAACATTTTGTATGGAGCTCTGAGCAGTTTGGTCTAGTGGAAAGTGTCCCTGCCCATGTCAAGGAGTTGGAGGGAGATGATCTTTAAGCTCCCTTCCAACCCAGGCCATTCTATGATTCCATGATTCTATGGCATGGATCTGGCAGTGGGGAGGTGAGGTGGGAATGAGGCAGCCTCTTCTGTCTGCCGTGCCTGATGTGGGGAGAGGGCTTTAGAATGGCTCTCGGCTCTGAGTTGGTAGCCCATTTGAGGAGAGCTGTAGCCATGGGTGTCTATCTCTGTTACCAGGCTGGGCAATAGGACAGGGCAGCTGTCATGGGGTCTGGAGGGAAAGCATGAGAGTGTTCTGCACCTCCTCCCCACTTCATCATTCCTGACCTCCTGTGGCCTCTGGAAAGTCCTGAAGTGCTCTCCAGCCAGCAGAGTGACCTTGGGGACAAGATGACCCTGCAGGGCTATTGCTGCCAAGGCAGATAAAGCCCTTGGCCCCAAGCCCCAAGGGAAAGGCTGTATCACCCTAGGACCACCAGCTCAAGGTCCTGCCTGGAATCCCCGTTGGGTCATGGTGTGGCAGGGGCAGGGGGCAGGGACTGGATGAGCTGTTTGTGATGGATAGTGTTGCCCGGCTGCTCCAGCTGACTCATGTTAGGACCTGTCTGTCTTCCCAGAGGCAGAAAGCCTCCCCTAGATGGGTGGCACTGGGATGAACTGTGGCCAGGGCAGGTGGTGGTGGGATACAGGTTATAAGGTTACACCAAAGAAAGGGCAGCTCTGGGCAGGATTCTCCTCTCCCTGGCCACATGCCATCTGCCTGCCCAGCCTCAGCTCAGTGCCTGGGGATGCTCCAGCTCCACTCCCATGCAGAAGTCTGGATGCAGCCCAGGGATAGTGGGGTCTGGCTGCTTCGATGTGCTCTGACAGCAGGGTCTGGCTGTGTTGATGTGCTCTAACTGTAGGGTCTAGCTCTGGGAATGTGGTCTGATGAGGGGTCTGGCTGCAGGAATGTGCTCCAACAGCTGAGCTGAGCCACAGGCAGGAGGCAGTGGGGCCAGCCTCCTCTGCCTGGGCAAGTGTCACCAATCTGGTGGCACTAACAGCATTGCTGTCCACCCAGGCTTGCACTGTGGGCTAAATCTTTAACCAGATCAAGAGTTTAACTTTATCAGTGGCTGGAAAAACGTGGCACTGTTTTCCTGGGGCAAAGTTTCTTGATCTCTGCAGAAATCCCAGAGGTGACTCCTTTTTCCTGGGCCTCACTCAGCAGCTCCATGGCACTCCCTTTGGCACACGGACTTGCAGGACCCTCTGGAGCAGGGAGCACCCTGTGCCCCATGCCCAACTAGGGCTCCCAGCTGGTCTTCCTTCCAAAATCAAAGTTTGCACAGATCCAGGTGCACCAGCAACGAATTGGCACTTTCCCTTGCAGGGTGTGCCTGGGTATGGATTGCCCTCCCGGCTGGCAGTGCAGGAGGAAAGCAGAGACTTCCGTGTCCCCTCAGGGGAGCCCCACCACTGGCACCACAGCCCCCCTCGCCAGCCCTGGAAAGCCTTCCACAACCCCTGCCCAGAGCAGGATGATTGATTATTGTTATTAGAGTTGAAGAACAGTTTCTGTGCAGATCCAGGTGGTTCAGGAGCAATTAGTCACCCACCGGTGAGGGGGGAAATGGGCTGCCCCTGTCTCTGCAAAGGCAGGAGCTCTCTGGTGCCTGAGCGAGGGTCTCAGGCAGCTCCTGGCACAGCCACATGGAGCCCTGTCTCCTTGCGGGCTGTATCTGATGGGCAAGGGCAGGGCTTTGGCAGCGGCACAGCCCCAGGGCAGGGCTCACACCTGAGCTGATCCCTGCAGCCCCAGGGCATCTGATGGGGGTAAGGAAGTGGGAGGGCAGCTCCCAGCCCCCTACCTACCCCCATCCAGGGTGATGCACCGGCAGCAGCCTGTGCTTTTACAAGGGGTGGGCACAGTGGAGGGGCTGAGAGGGAGGGGAGGGGACAGCGGTCCTGCAGGGCTGTGCCAGGGACAGAGATGAGCCCGGGGCTCATCTGGCAGCGCCGCGACAGCAGGACATCGGCAGCAGCCGGCTGCGGGCTGGGCACGGGGGGGGGGCCATCTCAGCAAAGGTAGCAGAGCATGAAAGCAATTTCACACTTTATTAGACAATTCAGGTGCCAGCTGCACCAGCCTGGAGCGAGCGCTGCTGCTCACACCTCCACTCCTGCTTCACACCTCAGGGCCACTCTCCGTGGGTCTCAGCCCTCCCTTAGGCCATGCTGGTCACGGTTGGTGCACAGGGGGACAGCGAGGGCTGCAGGGGGCTCGAGCTGCACCTTATGGGCCTGGGAACAGTGCAGCACAGGCTGGCTCTGCCGAGAGCCAGCTCAGCCTTACAGCAGAGTGAACTTGAGATCTGTGCCTGCAATCACAGCCCTGCTTGGGCTGGCTGTGCTCTTCATCTGGAGGCAGCCACCCTGCTCATGCTGAGTCCCTGTCTCCTCTCCTCCCCTGCCCTCCAGATTCCTGTTGCTCTCCTACCCCCCATTCTTCACCCCATGGTGAGGGGATAGTCAGGGTTTGGGAGCCTGGGCTTGGGACTTCCCTGGCAGCTGCTTTCCTCTTGTATCTCTGCCTCCTGAGTGCCCCAGCAGAGCCATCAGGCACATCGACACCTGGGCACACAGCCATCCTGCAATCCAGGTGTCTCCAACTGGAGATGTGTTTTATGGACCCTCACCTTGCCTTCAGTTGCTGCTGTGTCCCCAGGGAACAGCACACTCCACAAAAGCAGGGGAGAGCAAAGTCTGAGCTGCCACCCTCCTGCTCTCTGGAACGTGGCCGGGCTGGTGCCCTGTGCCCTGAGGACACGGCCTCGTGTTGTCACACCCCGCGGGTGGATGCCATCCAAATGCCTGCACGTCCAGGATATGAATCAGCCTGGACAGGAGTGCAGCAGCCTCTGGGGCTGCTCTGGCAGCCAGGCTGTGCCCGTGCCAAATTCCTTGCAGGTTGGCAGGCAGGTTGCAGGCAGCCGCGCCTGCCTGGCTCCACTGCCACCTCGCAGCTCAGCCCCAGGCATGGCAAAACCCTGGCCCGGCACGCATTTACCTCCCCCTTGTATGGCTCTGCCTCTGTGGTGCCAAGCCAGGGCACAGTGTCACCTGGCCGTGGTGATGCCTAACCTTGACCTGACCTCCTGGCAAGAAGCCGACCCTGCCCAGCTGTCCCACCATGGCACCAGCCACAGGCATGTTCCACCGGGCCAGCCAGAGCATTCCTCCTGGGAGAGCCTGTCCTTGACGGGCTATTTAAAGGCACGCTTGTGCCCTTTATCCCCCGTCATGTTTAGGCTGGAAGAGCCCTGTATCCTCCAGTGACTCCAAGAGGGCACTTTCAGGCTCAGGGCAGCAGTGGTGCAATGAGTTTAGGTAAAATCATGGGAGAAGTGAGTGATACTGGTATCCAGGTCCTGCAGTCAACTACAAGACCATGTCCTGAGGACATGGGGAAGGCTCCATGGCTACTGAGGTTGGCAGCAGGGCTGGTAGGAATTGCAGAGCCCAGCTCGCCCCTTCAGATCTAAAGACCAGAGGAGCCACATGAGCTAATTTCTCTCTTCCTAGCAGGGACCATCCACTGTCATAACCTTGGAGTGGGCACAACACCAGTGCCACCACTGCTGGGCAGGCTGATGGTGCTGGCTGGCTCAGCACCATAACGAGAACTCTCTTGGTCCCTAGGCTGCATCTGGCTTGGAGCACAACTGCCTTATGTGACAGGGGACAGGCAGCTGGTGCCTGACACGAGCAGCATGTCCCCAGTACTGTCACCTGTAGAACACTGAAGGGTGACTCCTGTACATATGCTGGTGAGATGTGCAAGGGCTGTTTCCACCTTGCCCTGCAAAAGCCTGTCAGCCTGGCAAGCACTGGTAGATAGGCTTGGGTAGATGGGTAGACTGGGGACCCAGAAGAGGCAGCGGGGGTCTGGGACACCTCCCAAGATCCTGCAGCCCCTATGCTGGCTGCAGGCTGGGCAAAGAACTCCTTATCCACACCGACAGACACACAGGGCAGCACCTCTGTTGGCTGGAGGGAGGGAAAGGAGCACATGTTGTTTCAGAGCACATGAAATACAGAGTCCTGGTGAGTGACAGACAGAACTCAACTGGCTATCAAGTCCTGCCTGCCCCAGATCTCTTTCCTGGGCAGATCAGTGCCCAGGCAGCAGCAGTCTATCAGCACTCCTTGTCCCACTACCACCTTTAACACCCAGAAGGGTCCCGGGCATCTGTAGGCTGTGGAGCAAGACCTGCCCGAGCTGCTGACTCCTGCCATTGCCTGTGCTAGTGCAGGGCTGATTGCAACTGCACCCCACTGAGCTGGCAGGAAGGTGACTTGGGAGGGAGATCCAACCTGATGTGATTTGATTAGGAACAGAAAAATCCAAAGGAGCCATAAGCAGCGAGCTGGAGGTCTGAGCCCTTTGGCTGCAGGGCTGGGGCTAGGCAGACAAGCCTCAGACACACAGCCCCTCCACAATGACCCTCATCCTCTCAGTCTGCCCACTTTCCTATTCCAAGGAACCTATTGGCCTTTCCTCAGGCTGAGAGCATCCCCAGGCAACATCCCCAGCTCTGGCACTGCCAAACCTTCCCAGGTGTCCTGCGGGTGAGCATTTTCTCAGGAATGCCCAGCAATGGCACCTGGGCAGAGGCAGCTGCCGCCAGCCTCTCCACAGATAACACCCCAGGACGCTGCAGGTATAAAGGAGGATGAACCCCACACAGTTCTGCCTCAAACCAGGAACATGGACCCACATGTGGAGTGCACAGAGCAGCATCCGAGGCCTATCTCCACATGCCTGGCACCCACCCTGTCCCTTCCCACACGGCACAAGCTTGGCTGAAGACATGTCACCTCTGGTGCCCTCCCCAGCCTGCACTGTGGGAACCTGCACACAGCCACTGGATCCCACGGGAGCCCGTGGGTGGCCGGGTGTGCTCCTCCCCGCTGGGCAGGGCACAGGGCCCGGCGTGCCAGTGCTCGCCATCCGGGACATCGCACCTTTGATGCGGGAAGGGGCAGGTGCCCAGGGCAGCCGGGATGACGCCAGGATGATGCCGCACCTGCGGGTGCCTCCACTGCCCACGGGGGGTGAGGTGTGGGCAGCATGGTCCCGTGGGCTGAGCTGTGCCAACCCGCCGGGGATCTGTGCAGGTCGCAGGGGGACTGGGCGCCCAGGGAGCCTCAGGACCAAGGATCTCCATCCTCCATCGGGCAGGCCGCAGTGCACAGCCCCGCACCAGTGCTCCCAGTCCGCGCCGAGCCGGCACCGGTTGCTGGTGCGGGGCTCCCTCTGGCGGCCGCTCCGCGCGGCGCTGCCACAGGTGCTCAGTGCCCAGGTGCCCAAGTGTACAAGTGCACAAGTGCCCAGGTGCCCAAGTGCACAGGTGTCCAGGTGCCCAAGTGCACAAGTGCCCAGGTGCCCAAGTGCACAAGTGCCCAGTGCCCAGGTGCCCCATGCCTGCCTGAGGACCCCTCTGCAGCGCTGCACCTTTGCTACTCGGTCCTGATCTAACCTGGGACAATGCTGCCTCGTCATCTCCTGGGACACATTTGTCATTGACATGGATTTCAGCAAATCCCTGGATAGCTGCAGCCACCTGCCCTCACTCCTTCATGCTCCTTTGCATTGTGCAAACGCACATGGGACATGGCACCCTCACACTTCCCATCAAAAGTGCCTCCCAAGCATACCTGTCCTCCTGGACATATTCTGCCAGGTGCCTCCCACCACCTTCCCAGCCCCGGGCTGCCTCCCTCTGGCATCTCCTGTGAGGAGTCCTCCCGTGCCAAGCCAAGTGCTCCCATCTGATGAAGCCTGTGCCCTTGGGTGTGAGTTGGCCATGCTCACACGGGCAAGCTCCAGCCCATGGGCTCCTGCATGGGGACGGTCACCAGATAGCTGGAGGGCACATAACCCTTCTGGCCATTCACCTCCACCAGGCTCCACTCCCTGCTCCCCTTCTTGTCGTGTGGCTCAAGCACCACCACGGGCTGCCCTGCCTGGAGGTTCACCTCCTGTGGACTCCTGGCTGTGAAGGAGAAGCCAGCAACTACCTGTGAAAGACAGAGAAGGAAGAAGGAAGCCCTTGTGGGATATGAGAGTCAAGGGGAGAAGGACATAGATGACAGGGCTGGTCATTCTGAGAGGGCAGTGCAGCAGTGACACGGATGGAGGGACACTGGGGACTCATCAAGCACAGTTCTCTTGCTCTGTCCACCCTGGTCCCAGCAGAAAGGACATCAGCCTCATGGGGCACTCAGACAGGGGTATGACACTCCCTGCTGGGAATGTGGCTGCACATGTATGACCACGTGTGTGCTTGAAAACAGGTCCACCTTCCCACCCACACATGAACTAGCACAGAGCTGGTGTGGCTGCTAGGAATGGCCCTGGGGGTGTCACCCCACTCTCACCTGGAATGTTGGGGTAAAAGTGGCCACCTGGGGCCTGGGAGCTTCAGGTGATGCATAGGAATGTCGCCTTCTCTCTGTGCCACTCTCCAGAGTTAGCAGCTGCATCGCGGGCTGCTGGCTTTGTACTGGGTGATATGGCTGGAGTTTTGTAGCAGGCACAAACCCTCGGGGACCTGCAGAACACAGACACACACAGGTCACAGGGCTCCACTGCCTGGCACACGTAGGACTGGTTGGAGCAGAGAGAAATGACACTTTCGCTGTTGCTTGGTTTGGCAAAGCAGCCCTGCTCAAACTAGTCCATCACTAGGGGATATCCAGCAGAAACCCCCACCAAAAAAAGGAATTCCATATATTTCTGTGTCCGTGGTTTCTCCTTTCTCAGCCATGGCACTTCATGAGTGTTCCCTTGGGGAATGAATCAGGAAACCTGAACCTTACAGCTAATGGCAATGGCAGTAGCTGGCAAAGCTGAGGTGGGTTTGGGCTGAGCAAAGCCTGGAAGGGAGGACCAAGGAGACCATGGCCTGCTGTTTCATCCAGGATGAGGAAGTGGCTCAGGTTTGGTTCCTGACTCTGTTGCCAAGGCAGGGAGGGGCTGCCCAGAGTACTCACAGTACCTCCAGCATCCACCAGCCATCTGCTTGTGTTCCCCTTAGTGTCAGCACTTTGCAGCAGAGCTACAATCTGTCCCCTCAGCAAGGTCAGGTCCAAGTCTTTGCTGCCACTGATGTTGCTTGTCACTTGGTAAAGTTTGTCTGGGCCATGCTTGCTCACAAGGGAAAGGACCTTCCGCTCCTCAGCAGGGTTCAGAGGCTGGTGGGGAGCAAGAGACAGGAGCACTTGATCAGACACGTAGGAGACTGAGGCCTTCCATGCAGATGTACCCTTCTTTCTGCAGTGAGAGGTTAGAGGAGAAATTNCTCCATGCAGATGTGCCCTTCTTTCTGCAGGAGCACTTCCCAGTGAGAGGTTAGAGGAGAAATTCCTTCACAGAATCTGCTCTACCCCATGGTTTGGAGATGAGTACTCAGAACTAGAAGAGTTGAGCTGTTTCATCCCTGGCTATTCATAGCCAAGTGCTGTCAGAGGAAAATACTGTGACCATGGAAACCCCCTGGGCTACTTTCTGAGCCAGCCTCCCTGCCAAGGGGATGTACTGCACTGGGAAGCCACAGTCCTATCTCTTTATCCAGCTGGCCTGAGACATCCCCTTCCCAGCTCCCACCTGTGTCACAGGGCTTGGCGTGACAGTCTCAAAGGTCTGGCAGAAGGTCCGGAGCTGAGCACTTGACTGCTGCAAGGTGTCCTCCACCACCTTCCAGAAGCTGGGCAGAGGCATGTGGCCATGGGGCATCTGTGGAGAAAGACTGAGATCAGAGAGGGCCCTGGGGAGAGGAAGAGCTGTGGGTAGGGTCAGAAGAAAAGGAATAAGAAGAAAAGGGGTGAGAAAGCAAGAGAATAGACCTGGCCACTAAAGATGCATCTTGCACCTATGATCAAAGCTGCTCCTCTCTGTCTGTGAACCACTTTCTCTAGGCAGGGCCATCACATGTGGGACTCTTGGGCTGTACCCAGCCAACGTGGGCAGTCCCTGGCTCCTGCTGTCCTGCCCTGAGCCCACAGTCTGTCCCACTTGACTATAAGGGGAGATGGGAGATGGGGAGATGGGAAGTGTATCTCCAGGGTAGATGCCTGCAACATAAGCAGCCCAGACTGAGCCAGGGTAACCCACCCTCTTGACTAGGTATGAGCAGTGCCAGAAAGGACAGCTCCACCTGGCTGCACCTTATTCTCATCCTGGTCATGAATCAGGCTTGGGCCATGCTTTGTCCCTGGGCTTTCAACTGCCCTGAGCATGTTTGCAAACATTAAGTACAAGAGTCCTGTGCAGTGAAGAGTTCTGGGAGATACAGGTGTTGAGGGATGCTCATTCCTCAGGCCAGGAGCTGCCTTTTTTCTCCTTGCCTTTTTGGCCCAGGAGCTCAGAGTCAACACTGGTCTCTCAAGCAGCAGCACATCAATAAATTACCCAGTGTCTGCAAAGGGAAAGCAGGACAACTCCTGGCAGTGCAGAAGAGAAAATCTGGCTTTCCCCAGGCTCGGACGAGGAGAGACTGCTCATAAATCCTAGACAGGGAGTTGTGTGTCTGTAAGGGTGGGCTTGGGCCACAGCAAAACTTCAGTGCCCTGATATCTGAGAGGTATCCCAAGCCTGAAGAAGGTCTGGCTCAGTTCATGTGCCTGTTTGGGCACACATGCTGGTGGGTCATGCTCACCTGCTCCAGCTCCTTTTCAGCCTGGCTCAGGATCTGGGCAGCCAAATCCCGCTGCAGGACACTGAAGGAGCACAGGATCTGCCCCAGGAGCTGCACAGCCACCTGGTTGAATTTCGGGAGCTCAGCCACAAGCAGGTCATTGATGGCAAGGTAGGTGTTCATGGCTGCCTCCTCATCATACGTCACGCTGCCCATTTCACTCTTCCGCTCCTGGATCTCCTCATAGTCCAGCAGCTTGTCCAGGCGCTTCTTGACGAGCTGCTGTGGCCCCACCAGCATGTCTGAGAGGCTGCAGAGGGGCTGATAGACCAGCCTGTCCAGCCGTCGCTTCTGTGAGGTAAGAGAACCCAAATCCCCTTGTGAGCCCCCCAAACAGGACCAGCTGCCTGCACAGGGCACTGTCCTATGTGGGGTAAAAGGCTTGGGGACCTGTTGAGGGGCTAGTGTGGAGTGAGAACCATCTGAAGTATCTTTCTCTGAAGGCATATAGGATGCCAACCAAAGCAAACCCTTGGTAGAGAGCAGGTTTCCAAACTTGTGCTCCATGCAAATGACCAGGTAGGACACTTTGATGATCCAGACCAAGTCTCTCATGGCCCTCCCCACACACTCCTGCCTACAGCCCATTTAGGCAGGACCAGACCTACAAAAAAAGATCAGAGGAGGAGACTTCGTGAGCATTACTGTGGGTGTGCTGGTTTCTGCTTCTGTCTCCTTGGATTTCTACTTAGGTAGCCCAGCTCCTGGATGCTGACATTGCAGCTTGTCTCCAGCCCTGTATGGACTCTGAAGCTGTGTTGTAGTTCTGTCTCTGTCCATGTCCTCCCTTCTTTCCTGGATGGACCAAAGCTGATAGATCCTACTCGCTCCTCACTCTGCTGCAAAGTTGAGGGCTCAGGAGATTGTGAGGACACTGCTCTGGGGTCCCCCTCAGCTCCTGGTTGCCCTGCCCTGAGGGAGCAGCCAGACCCCCACTATGCCCTGGCAGAAGACAGCAATGCTTGGCTGAAGGAGATGTGCAGAGAAGGAGCACTCACAAACTCTGGGAAAACAGTGTACTGGAGGCATTCTGCAAAGTGCCGATACTGCTGAGCAGGTCCCTCATCCATCTGCAGGTCACGCTGGTGTGGGGTGGGTGACAGGAATGCCTGAAAGGGAGAAAGCAAAAGACTCCCTTACCTCCTTCCCAATTCTGTATGGGCAGCCCTTCTCAATATTTTCATGGCAAGGTCTTTCCAGCCCATGAATTGCTGCTTTGTGAATTCTCTGCCATTTCCTGAGGCTTTCCTGATAATACTTTGTCTGGGGATTGCATGTTTTGCCATCACTCATACTTTCATTTTCTTTAGATGCCCCAAGGGATTTTCATCAGAAAATCATAGTAACTGCTGACCCAGGTGATTTCAGAAGGGAAATTTGTTGTCAGGACTGATATGGGGACATTTCTGCCTTATACCCGTTATTAAAGCAAGAAACTCCAGGCTGAACAACACTTGGGCTTTTCAGCCATTTAAGACCTTGAAATAATGATAAGTTTAAGGACAGATTATTCTCAAATGACACCAGCTCAGACTGTGTTGTCAAAGCCTCAGCTTTGGTTTAAGCTCCCCTGGACCTGAGCAATCCTTGGATGTTGTGCAACTCCCTGATACAACAGGACACTTTAGCTGAGCTGCAAATCCTTAAACATCCTCAGCAGCTATTGGTTTTCACAGGGCTTGAAATTGTTCTACAATCCTAAGGAGAAGGTCCTGAAGCCTGAATGGGGCCCACCCTTTGCCAGTGGTCAAGGATTTACCTCTAAATGGCCCAGGTAGGATGCCACATTCTCCTTCAGGGTGGCCACACTGGACACCACACACTGGAACTTCTCTTCCAGATCATCATACTCCTTGTCCTGTGTCTGCAAGGCAAGAGGCAGCTTATCACTAGCTGGGTGATGCCTCAGGCAGGGCTGGTGCTCATCACTGGGGGCTAATACAGCAGCCAGGCACTTGCCTGAAGGACTAGGGGCAGAGCAGGGGAGACTCTGAGGGGCTCCAGGAATCTGGAAAGGGGCCAAGATATAGTTTGCGTGGGGTGCAGGCAGCAACAAGGTTTTTGGTGTGGTCATGGTGCTGAGGAACACTAGGGTGTCCTTCCTCTTGTTGGGATACTCAAGGATCCTGTAGGTCCTTTGGGAGCCAAAGTGCTCCCCTGCAATGCTATGAGGAAGGGAGTGAAGTGTGTCCCTGCATCCCTCCTACCCTGCTGGTCCTTGGGATGGAGGGACCATGAGGCATCCTTAGGCTGCTCCACAATGGGACTGTGGCTCCTGTGGCAGCTGAGGCCACTGGCCTCATGATCAGCCATCCCACTCCAGCCCCGTGCTCCCCACTCCTCTGGGGAGGCACCTTGGGAGCAGCAGAAAGCCCCAGGAACAACACGAGAAGAGGCAGCAGGTCCCAGGGTGCAGGCAGAGGGGTGTGGGCTGCCCACCTTGGCCACGATGCCGGCCTCGTGCATGAGGAGCCGGCTCAGCCGCGTGGTCTTCTTGGCGATGGAGTGGGTGTTGAGGCGCGCGAGGCGATCCCGCAGCGTCAGGTGCTCAGCCTTGTTGTATTTCGTTGCTGCCTCAGGTCAGGGGACACAAGGTGGGGGAAAAAAGATCAGAGGAGGAGACTTCGTGGCAGCATCCTCAGCAGCCTGAGCAGGGTGAGCAGCACAGGGGCTGGGGTGATCAACAGGGTAAGCACAACTCACATCAAAGAAGGAAAGTACCAGGAAAACCAGAAAGAAGCCAAGCTCTCATCTGTGGGGAGCCTGATTTCTCCTGTCCCAAGGGCAGGAGTGTTCTTTTCAGTTCCCCAGACCCAGGAATGCAGGCAGACTGGTTTTATCCCCAGCACCCCCCTCTCGCCCCCCCATGCCACCCTGCTCTTGCAGCCTTCAGGTCTTGCCCAGAGTGGCATTTACAGGACAAGAGCAGTTCCAGCAGCTGCCTGCACAGGTCTGTGGCTCTGCCAGGCAGGATGGGTGGAAAGCAGGAGATCTTTGAACTGATTTAAGTGGGAATTAGTGCAACACCAAAGGGACATAACTGGGGTTGGGCTGGGGGTTCCCAGGCACTGTTCCCTCTGCCTCCACCGAGCCCCCCGACCACTCACCTACTTCCCTGCGCCGTTTGTACTCGTTGATGTTGGCATTGACCTGGGCCATGGCACGAACAGCTGCCTGCAGGGCTGGGTAGGCACTGGCACTGGCCAGGGTGTTCTCCAGGATCTTCCCCAGCAGCAGTGGGTATTTGGTGACCCTCTGCACCGGCATCACCAGGAAGAAGCTGAGGTCTGTTGCACCTGTGTGAGGCCTGATGGAGAGGGGAATTGCTCAAGGTTGATGTGGAAAGCTGCCTTCTTGCCCTGCTGCTCTCCCCAGCTTCTCTGAGAGTGTTTCGGGAAGACAGCAGCCCAAAAGTCATGGGGGATTTCTGGCTGTGAACCCCTGCTCCCCTCCAGCTATGGGGCCACCACTGTCCCCGCCAGCCTGCACGGGTGCCCTGCCTCCCTGAACAGTGCTGTGCTTGTCTGGCTATGAGGCATGGGATCAGTGCTTGCTCTGTGGGCAACAGGGAGGGATGGTGTGGGCAAGGTGCAGGTAGGACCCTCCTTCAACCCGCAGGCAAGGCATCTAGCATTCAGAAATCACATCACCTGCACCCTAAGCAGCAAATTCTGGGAGCTCCTCCACTGCCACTCCTGCTTCTCCTGGTTTTGACAGTGTTTGTGACCCACCTAATAGTTCAGGAGGGGTTTGAAAGGTGCCCCAGGGTCAGCTGTCTCTCTGATCAAGCTGGGGAACATGTGCCCCTCCATAGGGCACCTGTTGGGGAAGCAGCAGCTGTGCATGCCACTGATCCTTTATTTTGGGGTTCACCATAAAAGATCACCAACTGTAGTGCCCCAAGGATTCAGGAGGGGCTGCCAGGGATTATATCAGGAAATGCCACAAAGGTAGTGGCCGTGATATTACACCCATCCTGGTGACATGTATCCATGCAGGCAGCTTGTCCCAGAGAGAAGGGCAAAGCCAGAAGGTGCTGGCCTCAGCAGCAGGTACCTACACTGTTGCATTCAGGGTCTCCAAGATTTCCTCCTGCAGCCTGGAGTTCTTGCGGTAGCCTTCCACCAGCTGGAGGGCATGGTCGTAGCTGGCACAATAGATCTTGTAGACAGTCTCGATCTCTTCCTTGAACTCCTGGAACAGGGTGCCTGGGGAAGGAGAGTGAGGCTGGAAAGTTTGGTCCTTTCCTATGGCCTTAGAGAAAGGCAGGGGTTTCTCCCCATCCTGCTGGAAGGGTGAATCCAGCAGAGCAGTGCCAGCCAAGTGTGCCAGGGCAGTGCTCTGAACCCCAGGCACCTTTGCTAAGCTGGGCCTGATGCTGCCCCCGCACCACTGTCTGCAGGCTGGGCAGGTCTGCCTTGCCCCGGGGGGTGGGTGTGGGTGGCTGCCTGGGGACAGTGGTGTGCAGGCAGCAGCACTTCCCAGAGCTGAGGGATATGCAGGAGGTGTCAGGGCAGATGGGCTGGGGATGGCATCTACATGTGTCCAGCGCTGGGCAGTGGCACTGCTAGCACCAGCAAAGGCAGGGGTGGGCACGGGTCAGCTACTGGCACTGCACCACTTACTGATGCAGAGCAGCTGCTCCTGCCCCTGGGTGGCCGTGGCCTCAAGACCCTTCAGAAACCGTCTGGAGACATGGAGGATGTCATCGGTGTTAGAGAAGAGTCCTTCCAGGTCCAGATCAGGCAGCTGAAGGGAACAAAGACGCCCCAGGCTAAGCCAAATACATCAGAGATGGACGGTGTGTTTTAGAGGCACTCACACCCTCTTGAGCACTCGTCTCCTCATATCTGCCCCATGTGTAACCTGAGGAGCTGGAGCAATGTTCTGTTTCAGGAGGCTTTGGGAATGCTGAGACCTATCTGTGCTCCCAAGTGGGACAATGAGGTCTTTTCATGTTACAGACACAGGGTTAAAGTCATTGGATGGCTATACTGGATCAGACCCAATGTCCATCCAACTCCAGACCTTTGCAGATCAGGAGGAGCCCAGGAAGGTGGAAGGTGAGCACATGGTGACCTCCCTGCAGTGATTTGGGCGTTTTGCAACTCTCAACCAATTCATCCTACAGTGCCCAGCCCCTGGGCAGGGCGATGTGCCCCATGTCACCTGCTTCTTCTGGAGGTGTGCCCGGATGTCAGACACACAGAGCTGGATGTTGTGGACGTAGCTGGCCTCGGTGGTGATGAGCTCCTCCACGGCCAGCCGCTGGCTCAGCTCCATCCTGTCACAGGGCATCACCTCCTCGTAAATGGCCTCTTCAGCCTCCGCTGCATCCTCAGCATCAGGCTCTGCTCCACGGGCACTCGCCATCTCAGCGGGACACTCTGCAGGGGTGGCAGGGGGTAGGGACAGGCTGTGGCAAAAGCAGACTGGCGCTCTGGACCCAACCCAGCACAGTGTCCATGCTCCCTTCCCTGTGCCGAGGGCACCATACAGCACATCCCCAGGGACACTCAATCCACCTTCATTTACAAGCATGGCATGGATGACACTCCAAAACTATAAACCCATGATGTGATGCAAGGCAGGAGCAGTCTGGCTGCAGTGGGAAACACCCACGTGTGGCAGGCAGGGACTTGCCATACACACACGTACCCAAACTCCAGCAACCATGTGTGGGGCCAGGGTACAGGCAAGGGAGGTCCCAGGTACAGGTAGGGGCTTGGCAGCTCCCACCCAGCACCAGGACTGGTCCCCAAGGGCAGAGTGAGCTTTGCCACCTCCGCTCCAGCTCCTTGCTGCTGGGGCCAGTTGTTCCCTCCCTGCCCTGGCTGTCAGTGCCTGGCACCTTGCCTTGTGTTCAAGGGCCCTGTTCAAAGTACAAAGAGTGTTTCTGCAGTGCTTGAACAAGAGATGTTTCTGTGACAGCAAGAGCTGGTTTAAAAGCCACTGGGACGGGGGGGAGAAGTGGGCAAAGCTGCTGACTCCTCTGCCAGATGCACTGGCAGCCCCTGGTACGCAATGCCAGTGCCCTGCCTGGCACAGCACGCTCCCTCCTCTCTGCCTGCAGAGAGTGTGGAAAACCAGAGTTGACTCATGACCACTTTCTTCTCAGGAAACATGCTTTGCTTTGACTGATAGCAAGCAGGATGGAGCAGCTCCCGAAGCATCACAGATAGTGCTTCCTGGCAGGAGTCCTTGAGGGAGAGAGATGTGGCAAAGCCCACACCAGCACAGTGCACAGCTTGGCTGGATCCAGAACCCAGCCAGGGAGAGGAATTCTGCCAGGCTTCCCACCTGCCTATGGAGAAGGTGGAGAGCAAAGGCAAGGCAGGGGGGGCTTGGCAGGATAAAAGCAAGATGGCACAAGCAGCAGCACAGGAAGGGCAGCTCTGCCTCTACCTTCCACTGCCTGCCCAGCCAGTGCCAACCTCCACAGCTAGACTGCAACACGCCAGGTGCCCACTTTGGAGGCTGCAGCCCCAGACACCTGCAGTGGGAGCAGGGAGAGGGGCTGGAAGGACCCCTCTGCTGGGGAGGGTCCAGCTAACAAGCAGGGCAAATGTCCCCTCCTGGCACATGCCCACTGCTGTGCTGGAGGAGAGCTGGGTTTGGCACAGCAAGCAAACATAAGTGAGAAGATATTGGACCTCCACCTGCTGCCAGGGGTATGTCACCCTGCCAGCTGTCACCCCTGTCCTCTGTGATTTGACTGCCTCCCCTGCCTGTGGCATGGCATTGGCCACTACAGGACATAGGGAGTAGGAGACAGTTTTCTGCACCCCGCTGGGTGCTTCTGAGATGTCCAGGCAGAAGGATTCCTGTCAAGGACTGTTGGACAAGCTCCGTGACCCCTACCTGGGCAAAACCTTGCTCAGAGGAAGGGCTGCAGTGAAGGCAGGTGGAAAGCCCCGACCTGAGACAACCCCCAAGCCTTGGAGGGATGCCCTGCAGCTCAAGGCATGCCGGCATTGGGGTGTCACTGGCCGCTGCAGCAGCATCCTCAGAGCACACAGCTGCTCTGGAGGGTTTTCCCCGGGCTGGCGAAACCTCTTTCCCTTTTCCGCACTCCCCTGGCCTGAGACATCTGAGGAACAAGGGAACCGTGCAAAACTAAAACACAGCAGTTCTGGGCAGCGTTGGAGTGGATGGGAGCGCGCAGGAGCGGGTTGCGTTTCCCCAGCCCTCCCTCCCAGGCAGCTGCCTGCATTTGAGCTGTGACTGCCACCTCGGCGGCTACCAGCATCCCTCTCTGTAACGAGGGTGCTTCCAGCATCCCTGTTTGCAACAAGGGGGCTCCCAGCATCCCTGTCCGTAACGAGGGGTCTCCGGGTATCCCTGTCCGTAACGCGCAGACGGCCGCGCCCCGGCCCGCCCCAAAACCTGCGCGCAG
The DNA here is from genome assembly GCA_013390005.1 of Calyptomena viridis. NCBI lineage: Eukaryota > Metazoa > Chordata > Aves > Passeriformes > Eurylaimidae > Calyptomena > Calyptomena viridis. Next base: position 28,861 of record WEIV01005251.1, read on the forward strand.
AGACTGGCGGCTCCGAGCTCACAGGTCCCACCGCGGCCCGGGGGTGCGACCCTCGCTCCCCACGCAGCCCCGGCCTCACCTCCAGGCCCCGGCTCTTACCTGCAGAGCGGACGG
>WEIV01005251.1:29020-46964 GCA_013390005.1 Calyptomena viridis
CAGCGGCGGCCGGGCGGGGGGGGCTCCTGTCTGCAACAACAGCCGACCCCCGGCGCAGCGCCCGGCTCTGTATTGGCCCCCGGCCGCCGCTCTCCCTGCCCCCCGGTCCATCCTCGAACCGCGGTGCCCGGGCAACAGCTACGGCTGGACAGCAGGGGACACCGCCTCGCCCTTGCCACGGGTAACAGGGACAGGTCCCCGGAGGTGCCATGGTCTTGCTGCGGCTCCGCTGTGCAGGCCGGTTGTTGCCCCTCGACCACTGCCCCTCTGCTCTGCCATCACTCACCAGCTGTTAAGCCACAGAAAAAGGACAGACAAAATAGAAATGAAAGTGTAACCGAGGAAGTGGTTGCCAGAATTAAGGCACTGGGACCCAGTGGCTACTTGGCACAAAGTTGTTTTTTTTTTTGCTGGTGAGGCGTTTGCATCCTCATAAACAAGCTATTGAGAAATGAGGCTGATCCTCAGCCAATTCTGGCAACTAGGAACTCAGATTCATCCTGACAACAGGGAGGGGATGGCAGCACCTGGATTTTTCCAGACTGAACCTCAGTGTTCAAAAAAGGACTCTGAGTTTTTCAGTGACTCATGCAGGTCACAGGCAGGGTCTGTGTCTAGATCCAAAACTCCCCATGGGCCAGGACAAACTCTCCAGCACCTCCAGTCCCTCCCTCTGGGTCTCTTTCTGGGAACCATTTTGATATGGTCTGGACAGGGCAGCATGGGGACATGCACACACCTGCTCCACAGGCTCCCACGCAGTGCTGGTGCCAGGAAGGCCATCCTGCCCCATTGCCTGCCCTGCCTGCATCCTATCCTGCCCATGGAGAGCCTGGGTACGGATTATGGGGCCCCAAGCAAAGACCATGAAACTGCCCTCCTTCATCCCTGACCTGGAAGGGTGCTAGAGCACACAGGAGCAGTTGTGGGTGGATAAGCTGGGCAGGCAATCAACAGGAGAAGCCAAGGATGGGAAGAGGCCCAGGCTAATCTTTGTGGGAGAGGCCAATGAACACACAGCGATTTCCCCTGGCTGGGCGGGTGGCCTGGGTAAAGCCACCCCAGGAGAATTGTTTGCATGCTGGTCCATGTTCTATGGGCTTAGGTAAAGACACCTGGCCACAGGAGAGACCTGCAGGGGGCTGGGCAGTGAGGGCATTACCTGGCGCTGGCCTTGGGAGCAGAGATATCCTTCCTCCTTTGCAGGTGGCAGCAGGGATTCAGTCCTGGACCAGGTGCTTTCTGAAGCAGCAAAAGGCTTGGCCAGACAGCCTTTAGAATGTCATCTCACCAACATCAGTTTTCCAGCTCTGTCCTTGGGCAGATGCTCTAACTACCATGTCCAACAAAGCCATCAGCCCTTGAGACACATCACCACTGCTTTGCTCTCATCAGCATATTGTGGATGATCATACCAGGGCAGGAACCACATTTCCATGAGCTGCTGAGGGAGTCCCAGCAGGGCAATGCTCCCTCCTGGGTCAGCACAAGAGGCCAGAATGGCAACCCCAGACCCAGCTCCACCCCGACCAGCTCACACCATGGGTGTTGCCTCAGGCATATTTCCCATTCCAGTCTTGTTTTTCAGGGGCTGTGTAACCTGGCTCCAGTGAGTCCCTTGAAGGATGGCTTTGCTGTCCTCCTTCCTGACACCTCCTTCCTCCCAGTGCAAGTCATTTCCTTCCTGCTGTGCTGCTGGCCCCACACACCTCCCATCCAGCCCTGGACTCACCTCACCTGGGTGGCTTGGGGACCAGGAGCAGTGTGACAGTGCTGTCACCACTCCAGAGCTCCACAGCTCTGGCTGCCCTGGCCTGGCTCTCCTTACATGATGAAAGTGAGTAGGCACCAGCTGGTCAAGCACAAGTGTTTGTGTCCCAGGGTGAGGTGTTGTGCTCGGGTGAAGCCAAGCTAAAATGCTCAGTGGGGTGGACTGTCCCCTGGCAGCCTTGGCATCAGCACCCTTTTGGGTGTGCTCCCACTCTGCCAACACAAAACCCGGCATGCAGAGTCAGGGAGTGGGATCTCATGTGGGATCATGGGTGGGATTATGCGTGGGACCACACAGCCGCTGTGAGGGAGGCAGGGCTGGCTTCTCCTGCAACAGATCCAGCTTTGTGCAACCTCGTTGCAAAACTTTTTTGCAGGATGCTTCTCACAGAGCAAGGGTGAGCCACCTGAAAAACACTGCCCAGCCCTCTTCATACCCACTGCCACAGCAGGAGTGCTCTGCCAGCCCTTTTTGGGCAGTATTTAAGAAAAAAATCAACCTCATGTGGCTGGTGGGACTAGATCCTCTGTGACACTCCTTGTGTGATGACCACAGGCTCAGTCCAGAGGCTGGAGAAACACCTGCATGATGGTTCTGGGCTCCAGCTCAAAACAGGCATTGTGGTGAAAGCCTCAGGAAGACAGAGGCAGATGAGAGTCAGGAATTTGTGGCTGCCCAGCAGCCATCCAGGCAGAAGGCATCATCTCAGCCTAGAAGGTGGTTATTGTCTCTCTACATCTCACTCTGAGCTTCTGCTGGCTCCTGGAATGCCTTTTGCTGTTGACAGAGATTTTCCCTGCTACTCCAAACATTAACGCTCAGGCTGTTGGGATGAAAGCTAAAGCCATCAGGGGGCTCTCTGGGAACGCACCAGACAGGGCTTACTCAGAAAATAAGCAGGGCTTCCAGCCACGCAAAGCACGATTTCAGGCTCTGCCGAGAAACAACAGCAGGCGGGGCTTCCTCTCCCAGCAGCAGGTTTGCACAGGAAAGTTACATTTCCTCTATTTAATCTTTTCCATTATTGCTGTTCTTTGGATTTCTTTCCCATCTTGAAAGGGCTTGGTGACCACACGCCGCTATCGGCCATTCGTGGTGGAAATGAAAACACAGGGAGAAAAACAGCAGCTCAAGAATGTGCTCACAGGTGCGTCCTAATCACAAAACTTCCTCCCACACTGCATGGCTCGGAAGTGGACTTTGCCTGCAATCCCACTGCTTGTGTGTGTTGTGCAGGGCAATTTGAGCTATGGGAAAGGAGGAAAAAAAACTGTGAAATGAAAGGTCTTCATTTTGTTGAGCTTGCCATCAGCATGAGCAACTTCAGAAAAACCACATAGATGTCATTCCTTTCTCTTCCTTCTTCCCTTTCCAGCTAACATGCTTAAATCACCCGTGGGAGGAAAGGAGGGCTGTGCATCCCGGCTCAGGATAATCCCATCCACATACTCTGCCACGGCTGTGCTGAGGGAGTGTTCCCAGGCAGGTAGAAATGGTGTCAGCTCCAGGGATCTGGACAGAGGTACAGGCTCCAGCCACATGCCTGCACCATGAGGCAGAACACAGCCTAAAAATACGCAGATAGGATTTGATCCAAGCAGAATAAATTAGGAGTCAGCTCTTTATTTCTAAGAGGGTTATTTATGGGCCTTGCGCAGACCTTACAGACCTTCATGGAGGAGGCTCTTGGCCTCTCTGAGGCTACAGGAACCTGAGTCTCCTTTATTTAGTGGTTTTGGTGGTTAAAGCTTCGTGTCCACCAGCTTCTGTGGTCCTCCCCTCTCCACTCTGCTGCCTTGCCTTGCTTTTCCCCTCCCAAGATCCCCATTTCTGTCCCAAGGCTGGTGACTCTGAGGCTTTCATCCATCTGTCCTAAGTCCCTGTTACCAACTGAGCCAGTTTAGGGTGATCAAGGAGAAAGTCAGAGGCTGGTGTGAGGGCACTGAATTCCAAGGTATCCATCATTCTGCTCTGACAGCAGTATCTGCTCTCTCAGGACCAGCGTGGAAAAGTGCTCTGCTGGGACCCTCTGCCATCCCTCGCTCTGTGAACCAAGCAGTGCTGATATTTAGTATTTTCTTCCTCCCTTTAATGAACGATAGTGGTAGCTGCCTTTTTTGCTCATGTCTCTGTTGGTGAAGGATAACAGTTTGCTGCAGAGAACCATTACCCAGTTAGCAAACAGGCTGTTTCATGAGGACTGTGGGCTGCATGATCTCCTGTCCCTGTCCATCAAGAACACACACCAGGCCTTTCCTGGGGACTGGTGTCTCCAAACCATAAGCAGAATAGGGACTTAGTGTCTGCCTCTGCCCTGGTCTGTTCTGGAATCCCATGGATTAACAGGATGCAGAGGTGTGCACAGTCCAGGGGAACCTGGACACAGGACACAGGGAGAGATAGAGGTGTTTGCAGCAGCCTGCAGCTCTGGGAGGAGGGACAAATGTCTCCAGGCCAGTCCAACCACATATGGGGCCACTGACATCCATCACGGGGCAGTGCCAGCGACAACACTCCTTGCCCAAAACATCCCACAGCATGGGCACACCACTGCACCAAGTACCTTCTGCCTGCAGTGAGGAGGAGATGGGACATGAGAAAGGTAAGAAGAGTTCAGAAAATTCTAGTAGTTTCTGCTGATTAGTCATTTCCACCGATCAAACCAACATCTTCTCCCTGCCTGACTTTGTACAATATTTGCTTCTGCTGCGTCATCACAACCACCCACCCACGGAGCTGGAGCTCCATGTGAGCACCACCTCCTCCCACTGTCACCCCATGCACCCAGGCACCCGGGCACTCACTGCCCACACCCCACCCCTGGGTGCAGTCGCTCTCCTGAGCAACGTGAGGGCACAAGAAGATAAGCAGAGGCTCACTCCCTCAAGATTCACCTTCTCCTTTGGGATCAGGCAACTCTGGAATCCCACAAACACCTGCTCCTCCAGGCAAATTCATGCGAGTAGGTGCTGCCTCTGCAGGAGACATTGCAGGAGCTGACTTCTCTTGCTTGAGAGAGAAACGAAGGGTGGGAGGGAGGTGAGAGCCCCTTCAAGCTGCCAAGCCAGTCCATGTGCAATCTCTCCATTCCTATTTCCACTGACACACCTGGGAGTGCCTTTGCCATGACAGGGCTTGTGTCTCTGCCATAAGGAAATGTAACAGCTGCCCCTTGAGAGGATGGTTGGGGGTTTGTTTCACTACTGAAGGCAGAAACCCATCCCAGGAGTCTCACAGCATAGAAAGGACACCTGAAGCAAATGTCTCACAGGACACCAGCTCCACACTGGCTAGGAAGGAGGGCAGGGCTGGGCAGCCCTGAGCTTTGTGCAAAGGGCTGGGCAAGTCCATGGCCAAGAGGTTTTTCAGCAGAGAAGCCTAATGCCTGGATCCCCCTTCATTTTGGGAGAAATAAACGATTGTTGGAGGCTTCAGAGAGCTGGGGGTGAGGAGCTTCCTGGCATTAGTGGAGGTCCCTGGTGAGGCTGCCAGATGCCAAGGCTGGGAAGACAGAGAAATGTAGCTAAACAAACCCAAAAGGGATGAGAAGAAGCTGAAGTGGAAGAAGTGCAGAGCTCCAGCAGCAGCAGAGAGGCTGCAGCAACAGCTCAGTGTTGCCCATATGTCCTCCACTACCCACCACCTCACATCTTAGCAAGGAGGATGTAGTACTGGGGAGGAGTTTGTTGTGGAAAAAACCCAGCAGCTCATTCCATGGAATATAAAATGATGGCCAGGAATCCTAGTTACTGGTGGCACTGAAGTCTGGCAGCTCAGTCTGGATCCCAGGGACCCTGTACAGCTCAGTATTCCCTGTTCCTGTCAGGTTATGCTGGCTTTGGCAATGTGGAGCCTCCTGCCAAAGTTTCAGCACCTGAGCACAGTGTGCTCTTGCCCATCAACTGCTTCTGCTGAAAGCAGAGCTCCCCGATGTGTCAGCAGCCATTGCTTCATCTTCTTCCCTCCAGCCACAGGATGACTGCAGCGTCAGAGGAACGTCTCCATTATTAATGTGTCTGCATTATTAATGAGATTTCAGCTCCAGCTTTTCCACCTGCACTGACTCACCAGCCTCTTCCCCAGCTCCAGGTCTCCTCCCCAGTCTCTGACGGTGAAAGCCACCGTGACAGCTTCCAGAGACCTCTCTGCTGAGCCTGGGTCCTGCTCTTGGCCAAGGGGGATCATCAGGCCATCCTGCAAGGATGCGGGAAAGGAAACCTGTTTTGTGAGATGTCTGGCCAGGCCTCCCACCACAACCCCTCAGGGACATGGTGCTGTGCAGGAGGGAAAGAAGAAAGACCTGCCAGGCAGAGCAGTTGTTACAAGCAGGAAAGGAAGGACTGAAGTAAAGAGTTTGTTTTCATGGTAAAGGGATGTTACCTATGGAGAACCATTGGGTGTGTCCACAAATTATCTGGAAAAGGGACAAAGCAGCTGTGTTTGCCACCAGCACTGAGCTCTTCAGAGCAGAGCAGACAAGGGCAGGCTGCAAGGAGCTGCTGGGTCCATGTCCCTTTGTGGTGGGACAGGCAGCCAAGGAAACTGAGATGAAGGCAGAGCGAACACACAAAACCCAGTCCTAACACTGGTGCCAGTGACGGGTTCTGACTGCTCCATCTCCTCCCAGAAAAGGATATTGGAGGTCATGCTAAATGGTGTTTCCAAAATGTCTGGATCAGAGAAAGCAGCAAATTGAATGTGGAAGTGAGTAGGAAAGAAACAGAGGATGAGAAAGGAAGCATTGCCACTGTGTGAGCCTGTGATGTGCCCACACTGAGGATGCTGCATCCAGCTCTCCCCATTGCCTTGTCTCAAGAGGGATATGGAAGAGGCTTGAAGAAGGGAAGCAGGAATTCCCCAAGCTCTGAAGCAGCCTCTGTGTGAGAAATGACATCATGGCCAGGAGAAGGGATGATGGAAAGGTGTGTGATACAGATCTGCACTGTCTTGGGAGGCATATGAGGGCATGGAGGGGTAATTACTCACCATCTCTTCCAGTAGAGGAGTACAAGCTCCAAATGAAACTACCTGGAGGGAAGTTTAGAACAAGGAAAAGGAAGTGGTTCTTGGTACAACGTATAGTTAAACCATGGAGCTCCTTGCCACAGGATGTGACAGATGCAAAGCATTTAAACAGGAACTGGATGAATTCATGGAAGAAAAATCCTTTGGGTTATTAAACACAAAGAACCACCACCTTTTCCTTAAGGCTGGAGGACTGGGGGGAGCTCAGGGAGTATTCTTGAGAAGTCTTCCTGTGCCCTTACTCTGTGCCTCTGTAAACATCTGCCATGGGCCATAGCTGGAGCCAGAGTATTTGCCTAGATGAGCTGCCACATGGTTTTTACATGTTTTCCTAAGAAGGAACCACAGACCAGGAGCTTCCTGGGAACATGACACACTGCTTCCTCATCTGAGGAATCCTTCACCTGCTGCACCCTATGGCTGCAGCAGATCCACCCTTGTGTGAACATAAAACATAGATTTCTTCCTCTCTGGCCTCAGACCTTTTTTGTCTCCCTACAGAGAGGAGACAGGTTCCACATGTCTGAGTTATCTTGAGAAGCTTCAAAGTGAAAAATCACCTGTCTCAGATGGCCAGCTGGATCCCAGTTCCAGAGCCTGGCTCCATGTGCCCAGTTAACAGGTCTGCTGTGAGAAGCCACTGCTCAGCTACCACAGATCTTCCCCTGCTGTGGGGACCCAGGGGCACTCTGTGCGCCTCTGGAGGCAGGATCACAAGAGACCTTAGGATAGCACAGGAATTTCCTCACTTAGGAGGGAGATGATGAGCCTCATGCCGGAGTCACATGAGATTTCCATCTGCTCCCTGGGTATTAAAAGGGTTTGGACCTGGCCAGCAACACCTGTAATCAGGGTGAGGTGCCCTTGCTGTGTGACATTCCTGTGCCAGGCATCAGTCACCATCACCGAGACCCCAAGGAACTGGCTCAGAAAGGTTCTGGAGCTCTGCACCTGGAGCTTCACACAATGACAAATAACATCTGTATTTTCACACAGTCTCAGTGCCAATAAGACCAGTCACAGAGTAGCCACCAGCAGAGCTGTTCAACCAATATGAAGCTGTTCTGAAGCTGAATCTGGTCCTGGGTTGCTGGAGGTGCCCTCCAGGTCTCTGCCAGAACCTGCTCCCCCTCAGCAGAGGACTATGCAGAGGGAGCTTGTGCCACATGTGCTGGAGCTGCAGTCAGTGCAGAGCAGAAGGGAGGCTTGTCCCCGTGGCTCTGCTCCCATATTTGCACCGCGGGTGTCAGTGAAGCACCCTCCACTCAGACGGCTGTCTCTGTGCCTCTGAGCAGCAGGCAGCAGTTCAGTCTGCTGCCAGAAAGCACCGTGGCCACCAGCTGCCGTGTATCACCAAGCCTCACTTCAGCTGTCCCCACAGAGTCTCAATGCCACCCAGTTCTGGGGCTGAAGCTGGCGCGTCCCCATCTGGTTCAGAGTGTGGGCATGGTGAGCTCAGAGCTGCTCACCAGATCTGCAGAGCTGCTCCTGTGACTGCCTAAATATTGGCTGGAGTGTCCAACATAGACTCCTGCTTTTGCAAACCGTGGCCCCTGCTCCCCTGTGCTGTACTGAGCCGAGCTGCTGATGACTGGTGCTAAAATTAGCTGAAAGCCCATCAATGAAGGAGCCCTTCACAGAGCTTGTTCTCAAGTGCATCCAAGCAGGACAGTCTGTACCCTTTTTCTCTGCTCACTCTGCTCCTCAGGTGAAGTGGGATTCATATGTCATGACTGCTACTCCAGAGGGGATGTAGGGTGGGGCCTTGTGCATCAAGGGGCTGATTGATTCATTAGTGATATTTCCAGTGTGGTGGCAACAATAGCATGTGATGAGCCTTTCCCCTTATCTGGCACTTTCCTCCCTGTGCTTTTCCCAAACGTTAATGAACCGGAGCTTGTGATGATCTTTGGAGGAGGGGAGAGAAAAAATTCAGGCATAATCAAATAGCATCTCTCAGCCCATTGATTTTCTTTGTTAATCTCGACAACTACCAGCTTTTGAATGACATGAAAAGCTGATTCATTGGGTAGAGAAGATGTTAAGGCCTGCAGATGACTGTTGAAAGGGACAAGATACAAGTGCATCTAACCCTGGCAGGACATGCTCACAAAGGGGCTGGAGCACCAGGCTTCCAACCACAATTTGTCTGGAATCAAGTGCTCCAGCCCGAGTCCAAGTCCAGGAATACTTTGCCCAGTAACTTCCCAATGCCATGCCCTTATGCAAGGCTTCTGGGAAATGGGCCAGTGCACAGCATCCGGCAGAGCTTGTCTTCAGTGACTTTCCCCCAGGATTTAGAAATGAGAAGCATGGGTTAGGAAATAAAGTGTTTAAAAATCACAGGGACATTTACAAACAGGCCCCAGGAGGGAAGGGGTCCTTTCCGTTGTGCTGTGCTCTCCAGGCTCTCTGGGGTGCTCTCAAAGATGTTTTTCTTTCCAATCTTGGAAGGAAGAAACTTGCTTTAAAGAAAATGGGAGGGACTGCAATGTCCTGACTCCATGAGACTCACTCCATGACCCCTGAGGAGGTGCTGATAAAAGCCACAGCATGATGTGCTGCTAGTGATAACATCACTGGCCTCAGCAGTGCTTGATTGGGTCCCTCATCTGCAATCTGCTGGAGTGCTGATCCTCATCCAGGGGTAGCCTCTGAGTGCTTTAAGATTCAGGAGGTGGGAAGCAGAGGGAGCATCCCTGCTGCAGAGGAGCTTGTGGGGCAGGGGAACACAGGATCTGCTCCAGCTCCATGACATTTCCCCCCCAATGTCTAAAGAAATTCAGAGCACTCCAACAAGAGGTTGATGGGCTCTCTGAGACAGACTGTGCTCAGTTGGCTTCTGCAGCTGGAGGGCAGCAATGTCCACACGGCACACCCAAAGCCTGCACTGGACAGACAGGACCCAGCTGGTTACATCCTGCACTCCAGGCTCTTGTTCTGCTGCTGCAGCAGACACTCTGCATCAGCTGCTTTTTTTCCTTTTATCCTCCCTGGCATCCTGAACCACAGCACATGATATGTATAAAACCCATGTTCCCTAAAATGGTTCAAGAAATTATACTTAGGAGGAAGATTTACTCCCAGGTGTATCAGCTGTTATCCACAAGCTGTATTACTTTGTGTTAGAGAAGACTCACCTCAGTGATTTGAACCTGACTGATTTAAGCAGTCACAGAGGAAATGTGCCTTGGATGCCAAATACCAGAACCCTGCACCAGCAGGGTAATTAAATCAAAAGCACCAGAGAAACTGCTGCTGAAGACTTATCCACAGCACTTGACATGCAGTGAATCAGCTGTGCTGCCATTTACATCTTTTTTGGCCCATGACTTCTTCAGACTCTCTTGCTTCCCCTCCCAGTGCATCCAGTCAAGCACCCAAAGCAATTTTAAGTCTGACATCACTGGAAAGTTTGGACCTCAGCTTCACACACTCTGGAGGAAAGAGTCTTCCAGGGAACAAGTTCACTGGTAGAGCCTCAGCTGTGCACTAACATTTCCTATGAATCATCCAAATTACTTGAAAATCCCCCTTTTCCAGCAGTACTTAAAAAACTTTTCTCTCCTAACAGCCAAAAGTGTCCCAGACTGCAGAATTCCCCTCAAACTTCTTTCAAGGCTTGGAAATGGCATTGTTAACTCATGGACACCTTTTCCCTGGGCACAGACACATTTGGTTCAATTCAAGCATTGTGAGAATGAGATTTGTTCCACTGTCCCAGCCCTGTTCCAGGCCCTGTCCCAAAGCTATGCCCCAGCTCCAGGGCCCACCATGTCCCTTCCCTGCCTGAGGATGGCTGTGGATGATGTGATCTGTCTGGAGACACGTTGTGGTCAAGTGCAAGGTTTTGGCATAGATAGGAGAGGTTCAACTGCAGCCTTGCCTGTCTCTGCTGTTCTTCTCCTGCAGCAGTGCTGGAGATGAAATCCCAGGCTCTGAGGCAGACATGGGATGGCTGCTCATATCTTTGCTGATGCAAAAAGGCATCGCCTGTGCTGGCTGTAACTCTAAGGGATGACAACTTTCTGCGGGTTGCGTGCAAACACTTAAAGCAGTCACCCTTGCCAAAAATAATGGTGCCTCTTGCCTTGTGCCAGCACTGGCATTGAAGCTTTGAGCTGAGAGCCAGCCTGGCAAATGCAGCCAGTGTCAGACTGTTCCGGAAAAACAGTTATTTTCAACCTGGAGCAGTTCCCTGGGCTGGCTCCCCATAGCCCTTTGCCAGTGCAGGGAAGGGAGTGATAGAAGGGCAGGGACAAGTGGCTCTGGCAGGGGTGGCAAACAGCACCTCTTTGTTGCCTGTGGATGCCCTTGGGTGAGTGTCAGGCAGAACATTGCCCAAGGAATGTGGAGGGACTGGATCCCTTCTGCCACACTGCAATGTCCTGGTGAGCCCCACATCACCCTGCTCCACCAGAGGCCCCTGCGAGGAGAGGAGGGTTTGTCCAGATGGGTGGCAAAGCCACCTGTCCTTGAGCAGGAGCATCCCAAAGCAAACTGCCTCATGTAGGGTCCCAGAACAAGTCTGGTTTGGTTCCTGCTGGCACAATCTGCTCCTCTCCAGCCGATTTCCCAAACACCGTAAGCTCTGCTAAAAATAACTGGATGGAGAATGAGCTGAGATCAGCTCAAAGCTGAACCAGGGGCTCAGGAGGGAAGGCAGAGGCCCCTTTGTGAAGGACACACTGCTGGTGTAAGGTGTGGGCCTGGTGAGTGTGAGGAGATGCCAGAGCAGAGCGGGTGTTCCAGACAAGAACCTGTGGTGTCTCCAAACTTGTGACAGATCTGATTGAAAGCACACATCCCTTGGTCATACCAGAAGCTCACTTTCCCTTCCTGCCAAAGAGCAAAGGAATTCTGAGACGATTCTGGCTGCCCAGGACTCAGTGACACTCACTGGTGATTAATTCATCTGCACCCGTGTTTTGCCAACTTATAGGGAAAACTGGGGACAAAACTGCCTTGGGTTCTCCATTTCTATGAGACAATAAACATGTCAGAGAGCAGACTGGGTGTTGGGCTGAAAACACGGACTTTTTCTTTTCTTGGCTGCACGAGATGAGTGTGCCCCTCTGGAAAGGGTGGCTGGAGGGACGAGCCAAAATACAAAAGACAAGTCTGATTTCTCAAGATCACAGAATCATAGAATGTTAAGTGTTGGAAGAGACCTTAAAGATCATCTAGTCCCAATCCCTTTTGCCATGGGTAGGAACATCTCCCACTAGAGCAGGTTGCTTGATAGCAATACCTTGGAGTTCTGTTGATCCCTTTTTTCTTTGCATCAACTCCAGCTTTGTTGGACTTTGCCATGTGACAGTTTGAATTGAAAGGAATTGTCTCCTGCTTGGTTAGGAGGTACATGGCCTCGGCTTGGGGCCAGACTGCTGGAGCCAGGAACAGGCAGGGGATGGGATCTGTCAGCTCAGCTCAGCTGTGACATGTCACTTTGCCCTTTGTGGTTTGTTTTTGAGAATCACTCAGCAGGTGCATCCCTGGTGCTCCAGGATCCTCCCCACAGCAGCAGGAGGGAAGCCCTGGGAGGTGAGATCTCCACTCTGTAGAGGCTCTGTGACTATAACCTGACCTGAGCATGAGCCTGCACTGCCTGCCCTTTGACTTTTTCAATCATGACTTTGTTCAGCTTGTCATTTCACTGTTCCTCCCTCCCCAGGAGACTTTAGACAGGAGTCTGGGACATCCCTGCTGCCCAGGAGGATGAGCAGTTCCCTCCCTCTCCAACTTCACAGCAGCACATATTTGCTGACACAGTGACAAGCGTGCAAAGGATGCTGCTCCATCAGTGTTGCATACAACATCTGGTTTCTTACACTGAAAACACTTCTCTCCTTTGCTGGGATCAAATGAAGAGGTTGGGGGATGCTCAGTTGCAAAGCAGGAACAAATAAAGGATGAGCAATGCCAGGATCAAGGCAGGGCTGCTCACACTGGAGGCTTGGTCATTCAACAGACTTCTGGAACTTCTGCCTTTTGGAAAGAGAAGAGAGGGGATTTATTCCTTTCACTCTATCAAGTGATGCAGATATAAAGATGTTTTCATTGTCTCAGTGTCCCTGAAAGATGTGAAAAAGAATAGTGAGCAGGAGATGGACTTGATGATCCTGATGGGTCCCTTCCAACTCAGCATATTCTATGATTCTAAAAGGTAGGTTGTGGGTGCTTTAGCTGCCCAGTTCACCCTTTGGTGGTGGTGGTGAGGTAGGTGTTCTCCTTGTTAGCAGGGAATTCATGGATTCCCATGCTTTCTCCCAGATGTCTGCAGAGTGCCTTTCCAGGTAGTGGGGGATGTTCCTTCAGTTTTCCCATCTGACCCCTCCTGTCTAGTGTTTTGCCAACCTGGGACAACCCGTGCACTGACCCCTGAAGCTCCTTGAGCTGCCAGAGGCACCAGTCTGGCAGATCATTAACACAGAGAAAACACTAAGAGAAAACACTTGGGTCACTTTCTGTAGTTTTGGAGAGCTGAGCTGACCATGGAGGATCTGACGAGCCACCAGATCTGGGAGTTGAGAGGTGTGAGTAGGAGGGAAAAAGGATGCAGAAGTGAGACCATCCTGTATGAGCAGCAGTGAGGCCTTAGATCAGGTCAGCTGCTGTGAAACCACAGCCCAAAATTCCCCTCCCAAGTTACATTTCAGTGACTTTAATTGATATAATTTTAAATCAAATCATTGCCTCTGTGAGTCTTATGATTGTGCAATCTCAATATTGTTCATGTTTGTCATCACCAACTCTGTACTTTCCTAAAGACTCAGGGCATGAACCCCAAGGCAGAGGCCATGGTAGGATTTTCCCAAGGCCAGGACTGCTTTCAAACCAATATCTTCATTGCTCAGCAAGCTGAACCCCAAATATGGTGTCATAGGATGGGGTTTGTCACAAGGGGCTTGGAGGGGAATTTTCCTGCACTGTGACATGAAGACAGAACAGATCAGTTGGCCAAAGTTATAAGCAGCAAAGGCTCTTGCACAGGTGGACTTTGTCCTGACACAGGAGGGGACAACACATCAGGTGAGACCCACCTCTAGATCTGATTAGCTTCTGGATATCTTGGATCTATCAGGCTGTGAGTCTCCTCCACACTTATGCTCTGAATAGTGCTGTTGGTTGCTGGGTTAAATTCTGCCCACACAGAAATACAAATGCACCTTCTCTGTCCTCCAAATGGAACAAAGCTCTCCATGCTGCTGTGGAGACATGAGCAGACCCCAGAGGGGCTGAGATGTAAATCCAGAACATAGGGATCAACGTGGTGTCCGCAGCCCACAAACAGATGTGGTCTGCAACCACGGGAGTGAGGAAATGGGAAGCAGGTTGAGGTCACCTCGACGTGTCACTTGGGGTGACACTGGTACATGGGGCTTCCAGCTCCTCTCTCACAATGCTCCAGAGCTGGGGGTGGGGTGGAGATGTCCCCCACACACCTGGTTCCAGTGCAGGAGGGTGTTCACAGTTATATTCACTGCTGCTGGCTGAGGGGGTGGAGCTGCAGCTGTGCTGGCAGGTCTTTCTTCTCTTCTGTGTCCTGGTTTTGCTGGGTTTATGTTGGCTGACTTCTGCCAGCTCTGTGATGTCCTTCAGCCTGTCCTGCAGCCCTTCCCGCATTGCCTAGACTGATCATCTTTGAATCCCCCCATTCCCACCCTCCCTAGACATCCATCAGTGAATGCATGTCAAAAATAATCCACGCAAAAATACAATGAATGCTGATGCTCGTCATTTTGCATAACACCCAACTGGCCTGAAAACGTCTGGTAGAAGACGAGAGTCTGGATGTGTTTGCACCGGCTCTGCTTGGACAGTCCTTGTCTTGTGGGATGTTCTCTGACCCACGCCTGTGGCAGTGTCCCCTGGACAGAAGAGCTGTCCCCTGGGCACAAGAGGTGTCCCTCTGACACACAGATACCCCTCAGACACGGAGCTGTTCCCTGGACACAGAGCTCTTCCCTGGACACAGAGCTGTTCCCTGGACACAGGGATGTCTCCTGGACACAGCGATGTCCCCCGGGTACAGAGCTGTCCCCCGGCAGGCAGGAGGTGGCAGCATTGCCTAGCCCAGGAGATCCTGCTCTCCTGCATACCCAGGCATGGGGCTATTTACTGGCCAGGAGCTGCAGACCTGTTTTTCCAGCTCCTCCAAGGATACGTGACTCAAGCCAAACGCCTCCAAACTGCTCGAATCTCATCCACAGCCACCATTAAAAGCAACTAAACCCCGAAGGCCGATAGAGGCACATCAGTCCTAAGCTGCCTGCAAATCACAGAGGGCAACTGAGGACACGGAGCTCTGCTTTTAGAAATGAGTGATGTTTAAAGATACCTCATTTGCCCTTGAAACTCCAGCCCCCTTAACTGGTGTGTGATGTATCCGAGATCCTCCGCACAAGATCCACAATCCCTGTGAGTGACAGGAGTGCAGATATTCTTGCCTGC
Source organism: Calyptomena viridis (assembly GCA_013390005.1). Taxonomy (NCBI): domain Eukaryota; kingdom Metazoa; phylum Chordata; class Aves; order Passeriformes; family Eurylaimidae; genus Calyptomena; species Calyptomena viridis. Next base: position 44,271 of record WEIV01005251.1, read on the forward strand.
ACAAATGCTCCTTGACAGAACCGAGGTGGGAATGAGTTGGAGCCCAGCTTGTTCTCTGAGCATCGCTTTCATTCTGGTGCATCTGGCACAGCCCGGGCTGATTTTGAGTCATTTGCATTTCATTTTGTATTAGAGATACGGAGAGAGGTGTAGTAAAAGCTTGGATCTAAGCACCTTGAAACACCAGAGGAACTTGGAGATGATATTTGCCGTTCAGGGCATTGCTGGCTGCCAGCCTTTCCTCTCCAGTCCTCCTGGTCTCTCACCACAGAGTCATCTGGAGCTGACTGAGTCCACCACAGGAAGAAACACAGGCAGATCACAGATTTCCCTTGCTGCCTCACAGCCAGAGGGACACAAGCCAGGACTTTTTTGCACTTGTGCAGACAGAAAGAGTTTTTACCACAGCGCCTTTACTGAGCTAAGAAAGCAACATGAGGAGTACAAGAAAAGCCTCCACCACCATGTGAATGGTTTTCTTCGAAAGAACTCCTCCATCTTTAAATGAACAACTTCCTACTGATATATCCTAGCTTGGATCTCTGAGTCTCATTTTTGTCCAAAGCAGTGAGCTATTCAAAAAAATATGTGCATCAACCAGCCCTAAAATCAATATTTTTATTATTTTCATGGCTTTGGGTGCACCAGGCAAGACGGAAAGCAGTTTTTGACTGCCTCCCTTAAAAGCAGACACCCTGAGTAGGCTTTCCTTCGACATCCATGAGCTACATTGCTGGAGGAGCTTTCTTTCTCCTGCAGACTGAATCATTTCCCAAATGTAGACTTGCATAGCAGAAGACGCCACTGTGACAGGGAGTGATGATGAGTCACTGGGAATTCACAGTTTGGTGTTCCTGCAAAGGGAAAACTCACAGCGCCAAGCGAGGGGGCAACAGAGGAGATTTCTCTTTTGACAGACAGCATGAAACACCTCCTGGAGCACGAGCTGCTGGATCAGAGAGGCCTGGGCACAGAGAGGAGATGGGTGTCATGGCCATGTGAAGGCAGGGCCTGCAGGGCCAAGAGATGTGGCCATGACGGGTGGCTGTGGTCACAGTGTGGTCTTTGTCAGCAGGTCTCAGCCTCCTCAGGCTCCTCCTAGATCCTCATCGGGACTGGTAAACCACAGGCCCTGCAGTGCCCAAGCAGGCCCAGGCTGAAGGTCTGAGGGATGAATCAGCCATGGCAGGTGGAGCAGGGAAGGGTAAGGAAGCAGATGTTGTCTGTGCACAGGAGAGCGGACGGCTCAGCCCCACAACCTGCCGGGCTGAGGATACGGGCAGGAGGCATCCTGAGGTTGTGGATTTCACAGAATCACAGAATATTTGGGGTTGGGAGAGACCTCTGGAGATTACCCAGTCCAGCCCCCTTGCCCAGGCTGCATCATCTGGAGCAGGTGACACAGGAACATGTCCAGGTGGGTTTGGAATGTCTCCAAAGAGGGAGATTCCATGACCTTCCCTGGGCAGCTGTCCCAGGGCTCTGCTGCTTTCCATGGAAAGAATCAGAATTACTGAGATTGGAAAAGACTTCTGAGATCATCGAGTCCAACCATTGACCAATCATCACCGTATCAACCAGACTATGGCACTATGTCCAGGTTTTCCTTAAACACCTCCATGGAAAGAACTCATTCTATATTTATTTATACACATTTATTTATTTATACACAAACCAGCCCATTAACCCACACACAGGTAGAGGTCTAGGGTTTGAGAAGAGCCTGGGAACGGCCCCATAGGAGAGGTGGGCAGCGTGTCACGGTAGTGGCTGAGGGGCCCAGAGCCGGGCGGGCACTTCGCCCCCGGCCCCTGCCCCAACCAGCCGCCTGCCCCTTTAACACCAAGTGAGGGCACGTCTGCCGCTCCCCTCCTTTTTCCGCCCGGACTCGGGATGTCGGACTATGCGCATGCGCAGTTCAGCCGAACGCCCAATCGCTGCGCCCGGTTGGAAGGGGAGCGCAGAGCAAGGGCGGTGATTGGCGGAAACCGGGAGGAGGGCGTGGTTTCCACCGCCCCGTCCCCTCCCAGCGCGCCCCGCGCGGTGAAGAAGCGGTGGCCGCGCGCCGGGGGCATTTTGTGTCGGCGGCGGCGGCTCAGGCACAAGATGGCGGCGGCGGCTGAGTGAGGGGCCGGCGGCCGCCGCGACCCCGCGAGTCCCCTTTTCTCCCCTCCCCCGCCCTCACAAGCACCTTAGGGGCCGCTTCTCGTCTTTCTGGAGAACGCCGAGTGTCGGGGAGCGGGGCAGAGCCGCGTAGGGGGGGCGCCTGCCCGAGGGGCCCGGCTGGAGCTGAGCGCAGGGACCGTTCTTGACTGCGCCGCGCTCCCCCCCTGCCGCCCCTTTCCCTTCCTCGGGGGCGGCCGTAGAGGCCTCATTGTCCCGCCGAGGCGGCCGGGAGGGCCCGAGAGCCGCCTCTCGCCATGGCGAGCAGCAGCGGCTCCAAGGCCGAGTTCATTGTCGGAGGCAAATACAAGCTGGTGCGGAAGATCGGGTCGGGCTCCTTCGGGGACATCTATCTGGCGATCAACATCACCAACGGGGAGGTAAGGGCCGCTCGCATTCCTCCCTCAGCCCCCCGGGGGTTGTCGGGGGGAGCTCGGGGCCAGCCATGGCCTCTCAAAGCGCCACCTGCACCGGGCCGTTCCCCCCCGTGTCTCTGGCGTTGGGGACTTTACCCTCCACACCCCCCCCCCC
>WEIV01005251.1:61002-120012 GCA_013390005.1 Calyptomena viridis
TGTTTTATGCAGCGTTTATACATCTAAGTGAACACTTGACCTATATAGGGACAAAGTAATGGTAGTTTCTGTGTGCTCTGGCCTACAAAATGTATGTAGTGGGAGTATAGTACAGCTACCAGCTCCTTCATCTCCAGATCTAACAAGGGCAACTTTATTAAAGTATCAAGAGTAATAAGGGTGGATTAACTCACTGTGGGGTATCAGCCATGGGGGTAGGAGGTCTGAAGCAGTCCCCTGTTGTGGCTGATCTGATTCAGTGGGACCTGTTACATGTTGGCCGGTCGTGGTGACATGTGGACAACGTGCAAGTCTGTTCATATTGACTGTCCCTGTGCACTCACACCCCCCTGTAATTTCTAGGACCATACCATCAGCTAATAAATACTATTTTGCTTGTTTGGTCTTCAAAGACCGTTCTTAAAGCTGTTAGTGGGGATGCCACTCCTCAGACTTAATCAAGGCTTCTACAGCTGAGGTCTTAAGTCTTTTTTCCTAGCAGCTGATATTTTTCCAACTTGGTCATGAGAATACAGCATTTGAAATGGTCAGCCATATTTATTTCCTGCCACTTAATAAGTAGTTTGATTGTGCTGTTTCAGCTCCTTGAAAAGCAATGAGTGTTTCTCAAGTTGAATTTTCAATGGTAGTTTAAATTTCATCTAATATTACGTAATTGATGTTAGTACCAAGCTGTCACTTAGCCAGATGCTCGTAGAATCCCAGGCTCATGGCCAAGGAAGCTCATGGCATTTGTATGGAGACAAGGGGTCAGCTGTCCCTGTTCTCAGCTGCCCGGAGAGAGTGGTGTGCTTGCTTTGGGGATCCATTTGCCTGTTCACTTAGCTCGAGTCTGGGTGTTACAGGTCTCCAGGGAATCTGGAGGGTTTTGTGCAGTTTCAGGTGACAAACACTAATTTGTTGTCACCTGGGAAACCCAGAATGCATGTGTGGTGTCAGTGCTCAGAACTGGCTTTCAGGGCATAGTCCAGTAGAACAGCTGTCAGGGGTGTGATGTACCAATTCAGCTCACTAAAGGCTGCACAAGCTGCATGGTTCTTTGAGTTTCAGGAGCTGGAAGGCTGTGCCAGGTAACCATGTGCTGTGATCTCAGGCACAGGAAACGGTGTGACCCTATATGATGATACAGCTGTGCCAGAGTTTCTCTGCATCTCCACTGCTGAGAGATTCTGGGATCACAGTAGCCTAGATGTGACAGGATGGGCCACAATCAAGTTGTTACTTGCTCCGTGAAAACTCTTACCTGGAAAAGTGATGTTTGATGAATGAATAACCAGGTGAATGAGTAACTGGGACGGGGGGAGAGAATTACCTTTAAAATTGTCTTGTGTTTGGAATAAAAGAAATTACTCTTTAATGGGATGCTGTAGTTAGAGAAAATGAACTTCAGTATTTGGGAAATAGTTCAGGTATTTCATCTGCCAGTTCCTGACTGAGATTATAGAATTTTAATGTATGGGAAAGAAATTTATTTGAAATTGGTTTTTACTAAGCAAATACATAAACTGAATTTTCAAAGAAGGTAACACTAAAAATCAATGCTTTCATTGAAGGTTTAAGTGAATTGTGTTGCTCTCATTGAAATCTTACCTGTTGTGTTGCTGGTTTTTTTTACAGATGATCAGTAGAATTGAATATGTGCACACAAAGAATTTTATACACAGAGACATTAAACCAGATAACTTCCTAATGGGTATTGGGCGTCACTGTAATAAGGTTAGTCTAAACCTCTTTGTTTAAAAATCCAAAGGGAATGCCTGTGTGATTTGATTCAAGCTGCACAACTTTTGTAAAATTTGTTGCTAAAACTGATGTTTTGGATGCTAAACCACGGTTCTTTGAGGTGAGAACTTGGTTTTTTTGGTGCCCACTCCTAAATGCAGTGATATACACGTGGTTCTCTGACCCACCCTGAGAGATGCACTTGATTGCAAGATGATTTCTAGACTTGCAACGAGATTATAAACTAAAGAATATTTAGCTACTCCTATCACTGCTGTAATTTTGTTATTGAGATGACTGTTGTAATAGCATTTTTTCCTCAATGATGAAGTCAAATCTTATCTTGGCTTTTGGCCTGACTTCCTGGGATGAAAACAATTCATGCCAACATGGGAGCTCCTGACCTACCAGTCATCAAGGCATTAAATCTTGCAGTGACAAACTGGTAAAGAGAACACTTCGTCCATCGGAATTGTGGATAAGGTTAAGACTCAATGTGTAGATGCCTTTATAAATAAATAATGCATATATGTTGGTGGGAAACTGTTAAGCTGTAGAATACCTGAAATGTTGTACAACAAAAGATTTTCTCAATTTACTTTGTGGGGAAAAAAATCTGGGAGGGTGGGCTGAAGTTGTTGCTTTTTTTTTGGCTGGGTAAACGTAGTCAGAAGTGCATGTTTCTTGTTGAAAACCTTACATAGAAGACAACTTTTTAATTTTATTTTTAGTTTTCTTGAGTGAAATATGCTTAATCCTGCAATTTGTGTGTCGAGCTCGGGCAGACAGGCAGCATTGGCAATGCATTAAGCATGCTACTGAATAGAAATTCACTTCAGGACAAATGTATGTGATCAAGCTGTTTATTGGAAGCAAGATTCCCACTTCTCTTCTCTATATGCCATCTGAGAATGTCTCATCTCTTTAGACACTACTAGTATTAAAAATGTTTACCTTTGTTTGCCTGTATGAATGCCAACTTCAGGGCCATGAACATTAGAAGGGGAAAGCTTGAATAACATGAGGTAATAGCTCTTGTCTGAAGAGGTGCAATGCACTGAGTGTTTAGATACAACCATCGTTGGAAAAGCTTGTAATTCCAGCTGAAACACAGTCTTTATGTAATCCTATTGCTGTTAAACTTTGCTTGTTCCCAAGTTTCATACTTTCACTCTGTACAGCTCTATTTTTCTCTGCTGTGTTGAGCAGTTAGGCTCCTTAATTTTCTGGCATGACTTATACTATAACTTGAAAACTTTTATTTTTGTTTTTTCCTAGTTTTCTGATTTCCAATTGTTCTTTTTTGGGCCATTTTTCTATACTTTTGCACAGTCATGCTGGGTTGGCATTGCTGCACTCCAGTTCATCTTGGTGTGGATTAATGGCCTAGAAATTGCTGCTGTGCTTACTTAAGAGGAGTAAAACATTAGATTTGCATCAGCTGAAATGAAAGACAAAATTGCCTGTAAACCATTGTATTTTTTTTCCCCATTAATGGCCTAGTTAGGGAGCCACACAGTGATATGGTGGTAAAACACTGGGCATGGACTTCATTTGTGTTTCAGGGGGTTAGAAACTAGGGAGAGAGTTCCTGACCCAAGTGCAAACTGGTAGTTTTACATGAGAAAAATGAGGAATGGGTTACTTCCGTTTGGAATCAAGTGCTTTATCTAGGAAACACTTGCCACCATATTTAATTAATATTTAATGTTTCTTTTTGTAACTAAGTGTAATTTGGGGGGTTTTAGGGATGACTATACACAGTTTAAAGGAAATCAGCCACAAAGTCTAGAATAGCATGGTAATCTTGTTCCAGTAGCTTCCTGTCAGTTATATTTAAAAAAATAAGTTGATTTTTTTCCAAATTCTAATTTGGTGATTGGGAGAAATTTTGCTCCCGCCTTAAAAGATGAATTTCCAGCTCTTCTAGAAATAAGCCCTGCATGCTTATGAAAGTAAACTTTAAGGTGACTAAATGCCTTCTACCTCTTCCTTACTGAAGATTTACTTTTTCTGAATGTCTCGGGGGAAGGGCAGTTTGTGGAACCAAAGGCTGCTTTTGTAAGCAAAACTTGAATTTCCTTTTTTAATAGAGCCAAATGTCACCATTGCTATCCCTGTTCAAGGCAGTGCCATTTTGGAAAGGCTCACAGTTGAAATTTAACTTGTCACATCTTTCAAATTTTCTCCTTGGAAAAAAAAAATTAAAAAATATGCAAATATCGGATAGTTTTTTGAAAACTACAGTGCTTGGTGGAAGAAGGATGGCATTTGGCTACCCTGTTCTTTCTCGAACGCCTCGGTGTTGCCTGTCTGCGCCGGCCAATGTTGCAATGTAAGCAATACTGTTTGATGCACTGCCACCCTCTATTGTTTGTTCAGTGTTTAGAATCTCCAGTGGGGAAGAGGAAAAGAAGCATGACTGTTAGTACTTCTCAGGACCCATCTTTCTCAGGATTAAACCAGGTCTGAACTGTCTCCTATTCCAACCTCAACCCCAAATTCATGTGCTTTATTTTTGTTTTGGTTTTTTTTGGTTGTTTTTTTTTTTTTGTTTTGTTTTGTTTTTTCTGGAGAATGTAGACCTTGCAAAAGCACCTCTTATGTTGGCATTATTCAGACATACTTGGCAAACATGTAACATTACTAAGATGTTTCCCTGTGGCGCTTGTTTAAATTGTGGAATTATTTCTGAACTTTGATAGGGCTAAATGTAAGTGCTTGATTTCAGGTGCAGGTTTTTAGTTTTGACTTTTAAAACTCAAAAGGTGATCTACTGAATGTATCAAAGGATAGACATGCCACCCTGGTGAAATAGCAGGGCTCCTGCTTGCTTCCCAAAGGGTTCCTGCAATGTCTGTGGATGCACGTGGAGAAGTTCTGTTACTGCTTCATCCGGACTCCTTCCTGTACCGTTTTCATTCAAAGTCTCCAAATGTGTAATGAAGACTAATATTGTCATCCATTGTGCTTACAAAACGAAATTTCTCCAACAAACTGTGTCTTAGAGAAGCATGACCTTATCTTGTAGTGTTAAATGTGGTATTTCTGACTCTTTGAGAGAAGATGAATTGAAGAGAAAAGAAGACATACGCCAGTTGGTAGCAAGACAGCTGGAAATTGCTGAGTATGAATCGTAACTCAGGAGTTTGGCCGTAGAATCAGTCCGTAGCTTTCCACAATAGTCTCCATGGATTAAATCCCAGGCAGATAGCTGCTGTACACAAGCTGACAGGCTTCTGTTTTCTGCTTCTGAAACTTTCTTATGGGAAGCAGAGACTTTGATCTACTTCTAGTTGCTCTTGGCGAAAATCGTGCCCTACTTCTCCAGTTTCCTGCTGATAGTGCAACAAACAGAATTAAGGTGGTATGAGGTTATCTGGGAATGTCTGTTCCTGCTGACTGGCATCTGTACATTCTGTGCTTATCCAAACTGAGCTGTGTCCTCCCACTTAATTCTTACTCCTTTGCCTTCCACCCATCTAGAGGGAAATACAGAATGATCCTAAGCAAGGGAACAGGTTAAACCTCCCCAGGGAAATGGATGCTGTGAAATAATACCCAGTTACTTGACTAGGATAAAACAGGTTTGTGTTATGGACCAAATCAGAAAATAAGGGATTGCATCTGAGCTCAGACTCTGCTTTTAGCAAAGTTGCATTTGCAGTTTAGTAATCACATAAAGCCTTTTACTGTCTACTTTGGGAATTCTGTATCAAATATTTCTTGGTATATCAAATGATTTTCTGGTAATTTGAGAACATGTTCATGCTCACTGTGGCGGGTGCAACAAAGCCAAGGCCCCACCTTTTGCTGAGCTGTCTGAGCATCGTAGTCGCTCTAAAAACTTGGGTTTGTGACTCGAAGCGTTCTGGGCTTCCAAGGAGACTTTCACTAGAACAGCAAACATAGAACTGCTGTGCCTCGTGTTTTTGTATAAATCACGGCAAGACTTCAACCCCAGCCTTTCTGCTCCAACACCAGTAATTTAAGAGGTTTTTAATTTTTCTTCTCCCTGTGTAGACTATTATAGTGAGAAAATCTTCAACCAGAATTCTAAAACATAGCTACTGTGCAATCAGGAACTTGAAGTCTTTCAAGATCTTGGATACTTCCATGTTAAGTGTCACTTTATAATTCACAGCACTTCTGGTGTGCCAGGGCAACCCTTTGTTTCAGCCCTGGATGCAGGTACACCTGTATATAGTCTCCAGTTTGCTTTTAAAGCTGCATCTTCTGTTCTACAGTCAGTTTTAAGGTGATGCTGAGTTGCTTTTTACTGAGACTTTATCGAACCTTAAATGCTGCCTTTCCGTCACATCCTTCCCCCACCCAAGTTACTTTTGCAGCATTCATGAGTCTGTATGGGGTTTTGTCCTTGATCCTGTAGCATTAGTCCAGTGTTGGAATCAGGAGCTCATGATTTGTGGCTTGAAGACTGATTGCTGGAGTTTGAAACATCCCTTAGGTACTTCTGCTTAGGTACTTCACCTTTTTTTGCCTAGTCCTGAAATCTTGTGAAAAGGTACAGTCTGGATGAACCCTTGTAGGTGGGCTGGCTGTCAGCTCACTGATAGCACACACTCAGGTGTTGCTAAATGTCACATCATTGGGCAAGCTCGGTTATTAGAAACCCACATTGGATTCCATTACTAAGCTCCAGCTTCCTGGCTGTATAAAAATAATTAGTGACTCTGTCATGCTGCTGTGACAGTGTCCTGGGAGTCTTACTGAGCAAAGAGCTGAGAGCAAGATGTCTTGTTTGGTGTTGAAGGCTTTGGCTCTGTGCACTGCAAAATGATCCTTGTTCTTTGAGACAGGAGGTTGCAGGATGTGCATCACGTGCATTAAGCTGCTGAGCTGCCATTAACTCTGTGTGTGTGACCTGCTCCAGTGCCAGGGGGTTTGTGGTGTGCTTTCACCCTGCCAGCTCCTTCCTCAACTGTGCACTGTAGTTGTTGACCTCATGTGGTAGGAACTACAGTAGTAATATAAAATAGTTGTAGAATTAAACTACAGACACTGAGTAGCACAATCTAATCTATTCCAGTGGATTGAGAAAAGGCTTGAACTAATTCACTATTAAGTTTTTAACTGACTAGTTAAAGCTGGTTGCACCTCTGCACTGTTACTTTGCTGCTTTTAACTGTAGGCTGTTATATTGTCTGGGTGTCTTAAAATGTAGCTAATGCTCAGTAAAAAAAATTGGGAATTTCTTGAATCGTATAGGAATATAACCAATTTTCATTTTTCTTTGAAGTTATTCCTTATTGACTTTGGTTTGGCCAAAAAGTACCGGGACAACAGGACAAGGCAACACATACCATACAGAGAAGACAAAAACCTCACTGGCACAGCTCGATATGCCAGTATCAATGCACATCTTGGCATTGAGCAGAGGTGAGTGCAAGATTCCAGCTGTGCTTTTGGAGGCTGCAAGGTGATCTTTGTAAGTTTCTGAAGTGTCTGAACAAATGTTACATGAGTAAGTGTATCCACCCTTCTGTGAGCACTCTTCTTTTTGACTGCCTGTGCAAAGGTAGGGGAAAAAAATCCAAGCACCTAATTTGCTTCTTGAAGAGACTTGGTGTCTTCCAGAGACATGAGGTGGGTGTTCTGCATACTGTTTTGGCTTTTTAAAGGCTAAGTCATACTTTGATGTGGGTCTGTTGGAGGACCTTCACAAATAGAATAGTACACTTTGCTGATGTGTTGGTATCTGTTGACACCACTGTTGACTGGCTTTCTCTAACCAGAAAGTGTTCTAAAGCTAATGTCTTGTTTTCTTACTCACTTCAAGTTAGTAAACTATTATTTCTCCTTTTGCCTGCAAGCAAGATTTAAATATCTTCACTCACACTGTATTTTGGTTTCTGGTATAGTCATAGTCATCTGTATTTATATGCACATGTGCATGCCTTTTATTTACATGTTTAAGCTTTGCTTAATAAACACATTTTTATCATTTGGATCAAAAATATGTTGCTCCTACAGTATCCCAGCAGTGGTCCAGGGGAGAGAGCACTTCAGGTTGTTTGGAAATGTTAGATACTTGTGAGATATTGAGGGAATGGCTCTCTTCTCTTTCTTACCTATGTGCCTAGATATTCTAATATAAAAGTGTAACACTGTGGCTTTACCACATGATGCCGAGGTCACTTGGATAGTTAAAATTCATGAATGTCTGTGGCTCTGACCTTCATTTTAATCAAGATGGGAATGACAGAATTTCTAGTGGTAAAATTGAACAGAACGTGTAACCCACAAATACTTTTTCCTTTAAAATGTTCCCTGTTCCTCTTTGCTGTGATTCCTTCAAGGATATTTTGTTGCCTATCAGTGTCATAATTTAAGCTTACTTGACATGTGGTCAAGGAGAGTAAACGACAGGTGTAATTTCTGAAGTGCATTTCATAGATCCTGAGCAGGAATAGCTGTGCAAGGATCTGAGAGTGAAGGAGAGATTGTTGCTTTTGAATTTGATTGGAGGTCTTACACCATATGTGCTGGTAATGGGAAATCTGTTATAATTAGAAATGTAGCTTGGTGCAAGCTAAAAGCTGCCAGACCATGTAGATAAAGCTCATGATGAGATGAACGAGTAATAAATTCCTGTAATCAAGAGAAGCCAGTTCTGAAGCTTATGGCAGAATATTACAACTGTTACTCCTGTACTTTTATCTGTTGCAGAACATGTTTTCCTGTAGGAGTAGTGATGGCTCTGCCCAAGGAGTTGTTTGCAGTGTTATCCATTCTAGTAATGGAGTGTATTGTCCTGTTTTCCAAACCCTGAAAATGGCTTATCGGTATATGCTGAAATGTAATGTACCCATTGCTGATACACAGAACTAAATGTTTCCTACTACAAAATCATGACATTAAACATTAAAACAATGAGCTCGATGGGGGATGAAAACTATTCATCCCTTTATTGTTTCTGAATTTATCACTGCCTTCTCAGAAAACATAATTTTATGTCATGGTTCCATACAGGTTAATTGAATCCTGCTGAGGATTAAAATCTGCAATTCTAATAGAATGAACAAGTTTTGCAGGCTCAGTATAATTTTTTAACCCTCTGTCTGTGATTTCATATTGCATCTGAGATGATCTCAGAACAAGCTGCTGTTGATAGGAGGGAGCCAATCCTCTCTTTATTGTCCTGTTAGTGCTTTTTTGGCCTTGTGGTAAAAGCAAGATCTTCTTCTGGGATAGCTTCCTCAGCTGGTTCCCCAAAGGGTCAGAGAGTTGACCCTCTGACTCCCATTTAAATGCTTTACCCGCGGATCTTAATGGCAGAGCAGCAGCAATATCCACCAGCTTCTCTCTATAAGGGAGCTGGGAGGAGAAAAATAAGTTATTTTTCTGTCTCATGTTAAATAGATGTCAGCTGTAGAGAGCTAGTCAGGAAAAATCTCATTTTACCACAGCTGGGAAGAGGCAACTTTGCCAAGGGGAAAAAAATCACGGAGTGTGTTTTCCACTTCAGTGAACTGTGTTAGTCTTAGCACTCAGGAAGGCTGTGTAGCAAAGTACAGTGGTGTTCATGTGGCTGAAATTGGGATCTGGAGCATGTGCAGAAAACATTTGAAGCCTTTTATGTGAGAGTTTGTGTGCAAGTTCTCAATGAAGTCTTTGAATGGGTCACTTTGGAGTTCTCCAGCTGCCTCAAAACAGGCCTCTTGTGGCAAGAAAGCAGAGGCACCTCTCTGATGCATCTACCTTTCAATATTGCTTGTTTTTAAAAAACAAGAGACAATTCAGAGTTTTTTCACACATGAAGGAAGGAGGGAGCTGTGCCCTTTTGGGGCTAGATGGTCAGGATTGTTCCCAGACCGAGCAGGGTTCTGGGAAAAATCATCCTTAGTGAAGTTAACCTTAACATCATGTATCTCTTACAATGCATTCCATGGTTGCTACAAGAAAAACTTTGGTTTCTATCCAGCTACTTAATGAAGCAGGAAAGGCACTTAATGTTTCTTTGTTTTAATTTTCAAAAGTTTTTCTTTCCCAAATTAACGTAACTGCAGAGATAAACTTGAAACACACAATACCTACTGAGTATTCCTTACTTGAAAAATCAATAGGATCTCCTGCTGGGGAAGACTTATTACAGTAGAATCATGAGTACCTCGGTATTGTAGCTGTATTAGAAAGAGACCTTCCTTTACATCAAAGCTTAGGTTTTATTCCTTAATTATTTTTTAATTTAAGTTTTTGAATGCTTGCACTATTTGGGATAAAATACAAAATGGTAGAATTTGTAATTTGCTGTGGTTTTTCTCTTTTCTGCAGTCGTCGGGATGACATGGAGTCTCTAGGCTATGTATTGATGTACTTTAACAGAACCAGTCTGCCTTGGCAAGGATTAAAGGTAGGTTATGTTGCTTCTTTTTTTCTTTCCTCACCCTGCCATTTTGTTTTTTTTCATGTTTGAGTATCATGCTTCTGCCTGCTGATCAGGATAGGTGGGTTTATATAATGTTTAGCTTTAGTTATACAAAGCAGCTTTTCCCGATGCATGATATTTATAGAATGTGGATTCTGCCTCTTGCACAGCAGGCAAAATGAGTATTGTTTGACTGTCTTAAAATTTATGGTAAACAATAGCTTACGTCATCTTTGCCAATTATTATTGTCCTATTGTAGACTGAGGCCCTTCTGGGAAATAGAAAATAACATTGTTAGTGTCTTTTTGAATTGCTATAGAGAGCATGGATATAATCTCTTGCCTGGCAATTTCAGCCTCAGTGGTGTCTTCAGGTTATGGCACCACTGAGTAATTATTAGCTACAACAGGCTTGTTCCAGTATTTCCATGTATGGGAGCCAACTAGAAGCGTGGCAAATATTTCTTATTTCTGTTATACAGACTTCAGTGATTCGTTTCCATGTTTTAATTGTTTTTCTTCCATGTGAGAGTTGTGTAACTCCAGTGGTGTTGCAGCTGCAAGTTTTCTAAAAGGCAGCAGCTTGTGGGACACTGGAACTCTTCAGCTGCAAATGAATGTAATGGGTGCTTACTGAAACACCAGGCAGCCCTGAATGGGGCACTGAGTGGGAATTAATACAAATTTGGCAAATGCAAATGCAGCTCTGGTCTGTTTAATGGACAAAAGCAGCAGCTAGAACTACACGAGCTGTGCCATGTGATGGAAGCATTAGACTGCAACAAATGGTATTAAACTGTGTCCAAATCTTAATACCAGATTGACCTTCATTCTCTTTGCAATAAGTGTGTGGGACTTGGAGATTTCACATAGAATACTTATGATTGACCAAAGGATTTTTGTCATTTTTTTTGCTGCTGTCCTTGTTAATCCAATGTTGCACAATATCTCTTATATTGTGACCTACATGTTCCACAGGCTGCAACAAAGAAGCAAAAGTATGAAAAGATTAGTGAAAAGAAAATGTCCACTCCTGTTGAGGTTTTGTGTAAGGTAAGAGTTTCCAAATGATGTCATACTGTGAATTGGAAGTTTGTTTCTTGTTTGTTTTGTTGTTTGTGGGTTTTCTTTCTAAACTAAAGCCAATGTATTAGTCCCACATGGCATTTGCTGCTGAATAATAATCTCTGGCAGGCACTGGGTGCCTTGTGTTTGGCCACCCAGCAAGGCTGTGAATGTGTGTTACAGGGCAGGATTTGCTGCTGCTTCTTGGCATAGTTCATGCCACCGTCATTCAGGTCTTTCTGACTGTTGTACAAGCTCTCCAGCTCTCTTAGGTCAGGCTTGTTCAGTTCTTCAGCTTCTACAGTGGAAGCTTTACATGTACAAATAAATAAAAAACAAGGTGGAGCTGTCTGACTTGCCCACATACACTTGTTTTTGCCTCTTCAGGAGTGTTCATGTAGTCTACTCTAACTCAAGTAGAGGCTGCAGTGGAATTGGATGCAAGTGAGCTTTAGAGCCATGTTGCAGAATGATGTTTTTCCAATGTTGTCCTTTGAGTCTTAAGATTTCTCTTGTGCTGTGGCAGCCACATGCCTGTTAGCAAAGGTCCTTGAGAACACAAGGTAGTTTATGCATATCAAACAGCAGCACCAAGGATTGCACTCTCTGCTTCTGCACATCTCTATACCCTTAGTCTGACACTATCTTTCAAAGTGTTGAACTGTTCATAGATTCACAGAATGGTTTGGGTTGGAAGGGACCTTAAAAAACATCTCCTTCCACCCCCTTGCCATGGATAGGGACACCTTGCACTAGACCGGGTTGCTCTAAACCCCCTTCAGCCTGGCCTTGAACACTTACAGGAATGTTATGCCCTGTATGTATTTCTTTACATGGTATTTATTACCTGTTTGCAGATAAAATTTAATATAGCATTGAGTGTATAAAAATGTAAAACAGGAAGTCTTTGAAGGAGGTTTTCATGATTAAAGCTTTCACACTTGATACCATTAACTGACCTTGCGTCTAGTGTGCTCAAGTAGAGCTCAAGGAAACCAGGAGTGGAATATTTTAAGATACAATTACCACTTATTATTTTAGAGACTTAGTTAATAAGAATGAGGTTTAATTAGGATGAACTAAGTGCTTTATAAATAAGTATGTTGAAGGTTTTGGTAGCAGAGAACTTGTGATTGCAAAACATGCATCAGGTGACAATTCTAGGGAAGGAGTGTATACCTGGGGTCTTGCTGATGAAATCCACTTGCTGAAATACAAAATAAATTAATAACTAGGGGCAAAGTGCAATTAATTTACAAGTCTTCAGCCAGCTTTTCTCTACTATTATAGAAAGAAACACATCTTTTTGCCTTCTTATAGGGTTGTTAGAGGCTTTTTGCTGCAAGCCATGGCTTGATTAACACTGTTGATTTACAGGGATTCCCTGCAGAATTTGCCATGTATCTGAACTACTGTCGCGGCCTGCGCTTTGAAGAGGCACCAGATTACATGTATCTGAGGCAATTATTCCGTATTCTTTTCAGGTCAGTCTCAAAGTGGAAAAGTACAGCAATTTGTCAGGGCTTTGCCATTTGGGAACTGCTGTGTGGGACTTGCACTGCAGAGAGCAGCTCTGCATGTGTGTGGTGTAGGGAGTTCTTCTGGTCCGTCCTTTCATTTCAGAGTTTGAAAAGCTGTTTAAAGACCTGAAAAATATGTTCAATATTAAATATTCAACATTAAACATCAAGGAAGAAGATTCTCTTTTTTTTTTGCATTGTGTGACGTGACCACTAATGGTAGAAGGCCCATGCTTTAAGTTCTTTTGCAAGTAGCTTAAAAAAATTGACCCCTTGGTAAAAGTCTTTGAAGATTTTTATGTTTGGATATTGGTAATGGGACTAGCAGTGATGCCTGGGAGATGGACTTCAGTGGAGGGGAATAGTGCTGCTTCACTGAGCTTGTTAGAGCAACCAGAACATAAATTCAACCTTGTGGAGTGAAGAGCATCTGTCGAAAGAAGAGCTGGTACTGATCTCTCGAGTCTCTCCAGGTATCTGGAATCCAAGGCAATTTCTATTCAGTGATGTACAATACTGCAGTCTTTCCTTAAAATTATGTATATTAAAAAAAGCTCAGAACCTCAGTGCAGACAGTGGATAAAGCAGGTTGGAAGGAAGTGCTGCTTCCACAACTGCAGACCTTTGTATAACCAGGGAGTAAATGCTGCTGGATAGGTTTGGGGCTTGCTGCAAGAATCCCTGTAAGTTCATAATACTTAGCATTTCTATGCCATTCATAATCTCTAAAGCAGCTTACAGAAAGTTATCCTCTAGTTCTAGGATTTCAGGAAAGCCTTGGTATTAGCAATAAGGAAGCCATGATGTGTTACAGTAAAATATTTCCCTCTTTTCTAGGACCTTGAACCACCAATATGATTACACATTCGACTGGACAATGTTAAAGCAGAAAGCAGCACAGCAGGCAGCCTCTTCCAGTGGGCAGGGGCAGCAGGCCCAAACCCCCACAGGCAAGCAAACTGACAAATCCAAGAGTAACATGAAAGGTTAGTAGCCAAGAACCAAGTGACGTTACAGGAAAAAAAAATTACACTAATTTGGACAACGTCGGCAATTTAAGTGTTAGACCAAGGAGGTGGCTTAAAAAATATATTTGGCTGTTAAATTAAAAAGCAAAACCAAAAGACGTCCTTGGAGAATTTGACTACTAACTTTATACCAAAATGTCCTTGTTATTCATATCATTTCTTCTGGGGATGTTGGGTCATTTTAACCACTGCATCTTTTGCTCCCGCATTAACCACTTTCCAAAAACAAGAAACTGACTTGGTGTTGGGAATGTGACATTTTTATTTATTTTTATTTATATATACATATATATTTATATATATATAAATATATAATGCAATCCAAAATCCTAGACCTAACACTTCTGGAGGGATAATTCTCATTAACTAGGCAAGGATCTAGAGACTTTGGGTTCTGCTCTGTGGCAGTTGGTGTAGTGCTATGGGTTTGCTTCTGTTCTTTATGCCTCAAACATGGGAAACAGAAAATTGTGAATGTTCTGGCTTCCTCCAGTGGGTTTACATTGAGACATTTGGTCCAGAGTTAAAGGAAGGGACCAGTGAGCTCAAAATGCCTTGCCTAAATCAAGCAGTAACCCCAAACTGCTGTAGACTGCCAAGTCACAATTTTCTGGAGTATGTGGGTGCTCTGGGGTGGGGCTTCAGGTTTCTTGATGATCTTAAATGTTTCTAAGTTATGGTTTCAAAGGGAAATGTTGTGACATGTTCGGGATGAAATTGTGTAATAACTGAAAACTGAGTTCTGAAAAGGTACATACAAGGTTTTTCCACACAGTCTAGAAGCTTTTAAAATACTTTTTTTTTTTTTTTTTTTGGTGTAAATCTGTTTTTGCTGGTAAGTCCCTNTTTTTTTTTGCATTGTGTGACGTGACCACTAATGGTAGAAGGCCCATGCTTTAAGTTCTTTTGCAAGTAGCTTAAAAAAATTGACCCCTTGGTAAAAGTCTTTGAAGATTTTTATGTTTGGATATTGGTAATGGGACTAGCAGTGATGCCTGGGAGATGGACTTCAGTGGAGGGGAATAGTGCTGCTTCACTGAGCTTGTTAGAGCAACCAGAACATAAATTCAACCTTGTGGAGTGAAGAGCATCTGTCGAAAGAAGAGCTGGTACTGATCTCTCGAGTCTCTCCAGGTATCTGGAATCCAAGGCAATTTCTATTCAGTGATGTACAATACTGCAGTCTTTCCTTAAAATTATGTATATTAAAAAAAGCTCAGAACCTCAGTGCAGACAGTGGATAAAGCAGGTTGGAAGGAAGTGCTGCTTCCACAACTGCAGACCTTTGTATAACCAGGGAGTAAATGCTGCTGGATAGGTTTGGGGCTTGCTGCAAGAATCCCTGTAAGTTCATAATACTTAGCATTTCTATGCCATTCATAATCTCTAAAGCAGCTTACAGAAAGTTATCCTCTAGTTCTAGGATTTCAGGAAAGCCTTGGTATTAGCAATAAGGAAGCCATGATGTGTTACAGTAAAATATTTCCCTCTTTTCTAGGACCTTGAACCACCAATATGATTACACATTCGACTGGACAATGTTAAAGCAGAAA
This sequence comes from Calyptomena viridis, assembly GCA_013390005.1. Classification (NCBI taxonomy): domain Eukaryota; kingdom Metazoa; phylum Chordata; class Aves; order Passeriformes; family Eurylaimidae; genus Calyptomena; species Calyptomena viridis. The sequence goes on from WEIV01005251.1 coordinate 76,301, forward strand.
GCAGCACAGCAGGCAGCCTCTTCCAGTGGGCAGGGGCAGCAGGCCCAAACCCCCACAGGCAAGCAAACTGACAAATCCAAGAGTAACATGAAAGGTTAGTAGCCAAGAACCAAGTGACGTTACAGGAAAAAAAAATTACACTAATTTGGACAACGTCGGCAATTTAAGTGTTAGATCAAGGAGGTGGTTTAAAAAATATATTTGGCTGTTAAATTAAAAAGCAAAACCAAAAGACGTCCTTGGAGAATTTGACTACTAACTTTATACCAAAATGTCCTTGTTATTCATATCATTTCTTCTGGGGATGTTGGGTCATTTTAACCACTGCATCTTTTGCTCCCGCATTAACCACTTTCCAAAAACAAGAAACTGACTTGGTGTTGGGAATGTGACATTTTTATTTATTTTTATTTATATATACATATATATTTATATATATATAAATATATAATGCAATCCAAAATCCTAGACCTAACACTTCTGGAGGGATAATTCTCATTAACTAGGCAAGGATCTAGAGACTTTGGGTTCTGCTCTGTGGCAGTTGGTGTAGTGCTATGGGTTTGCTTCTGTTCTTTATGCCTCAAACATGGGAAACAGAAAATTGTGAATGTTCTGGCTTCCTCCAGTGGGTTTACATTGAGACATTTGGTCCAGAGTTAAAGGAAGGGACCAGTGAGCTCAAAATGCCTTGCCTAAATCAAGCAGTAACCCCAAACTGCTGTAGACTGCCAAGTCACAATTTTCTGGAGTATGTGGGTGCTCTGGGGTGGGGCTTCAGGTTTCTTGATGATCTTAAATGTTTCTAAGTTATGGTTTCAAAGGGAAATGTTGTGACATGTTCGGGATGAAATTGTGTAATAACTGAAAACTGAGTTCTGAAAAGGTACATACAAGGTTTTTCCACACAGTCTAGAAGCTTTTAAAATACTTTTTTTTTTTTTGTGGTGTAAATCTGCTTGTGCTGGTAAGTCACTGGGATGAAACTGCCACAACTAGTGACTGTTACAGACTTGTAATGAAACCAATTCCTCAAGCTGAGTTGTGGCTAAAATTAAAGCTAATGACATTGTTTGAGCAAGACTAGAAAATAAAGGTTTAAATTCTGTACTGAGGCATTGCTAGTACATGCTGCACTTTAGTACATCTTGTCTATCATATTTATATATATGTATAAAATTACATATGTAGCTAACACGACAGACTTGGAAGCCAAAGAAATACAAAAGTGTTTACAACCAACTTATCAAAACATTGTTCTTCGTGTATTGTGGCAGCATTCAAACCTTACCAGGTGTATCTAGTCAAAATAGCTATCTAAAAATGTAACACTTCATCCAGAAAAAAGAATGTAGTAAAATAGCTGTTGCTCTTCCCAAGATTGAAAAAAATGTCATAGGATGCCATTAAATGTTAGATTTTTGGCATAAAGAGTCGGTCTTGTTTGGTGGAGCCGACAGATGTTCCAGCACTGAAAGCTGTAAAACAGTTCTTTCAGCTGAAACACCATTGTGTGGCAGACTGAGTGATTTTTCCGATTTTCTGATCTGGGCTTAGATTGCTTCCTGCAATACAGGAGCTCTGACTGAAGTTCAGGACCCAGCCTGTTTTGGGGTGTGGAGAGGTTGGCTGTTAGAGCAGAAGATAATCTGAGCAGAAATGCACATTCTTCACAACAGCTTGTGGTTAAAGTGCAGGAGGTGATAATCTGTAAGCAGAATCTGCCCTGAAAATAAAATTGTGAGCTCGCAAAATATTGTTTTACTCAGGTGAAGGTTTAATGTGCTGCTCTCGTGGCTTAGGCTGTCTCTGACCAAGTGCTGTGTGCAAGGGAAGAAAAGGTCATTAAAATGATTATCTGCCTCCACCTTGTAGTTTTTAGCAGAATTGCATTGACTTTTGCATGGAGTAGCAGTCTTTTAAGGGAGTGTCTCCTCTTCCCTCCCCATCCCAAAGAAAGTCTTGTCACCTTTGGATTGATCAAGCTGTAGTGTCAGCAAAGCATTAAAGTAGTACTTGGCAAACGTCTGAAGACTTCGGATGCTTAATCTCTTCATCAGAGTCAAGATTCCAGATTTCTAAGATCCTACATGCCTTTTTGTGGGGAATATTGCCTATTAATGAGGATTTTTTTTGAACCCAAAAAAGCTAACCTCAAGCAGGAGTCTGCATGGCTTATATATTCCTGTCACATTGGAGATTAATGAAATACATGGTTATTTTTTCCAAAGTTCGGTTAAATTCTCTTGTAGTTGTTGTAGCAAAGCCTGTGTGGAAATGGCTTAAAAGGCTTCATGTTACCCCTCTGGTAATTGTATCAAGTTCAACAAGAGTCCTGGAAATAGCAGTTTACAGGTGCATTTATTTATAAAGTGCAGGTGCTATTGAACATGTGCATATGGGGATGGTGGTCAGACAGTGTCCAGCTGTTGGGTCATTTGCAGGTATTCCTGGCTTCTTTAATTCAGATCCATGTTAAATTATCTCTGAGTACTATAGGTTATTCAGGATGAATATTCTGTCTGGTTCCAGAGTAACCTGTTCTATCCATGACTCTTTTTCTCTTCTATTTTTTTTCCCTGTCCCTCTCTGGAACTCTGCAGTGTCTTTTGTAACAGCAAGATCAGCTGGTTTTGAACTTGGGAGAGGTGAACTGTTTGAACAGACAGAGCTTCTCCACTGACGCTGAGAAGTTGGGCTCTTGCTCTCTTGACAGTGTTGTTCAGGTGTAATTAGTAACAGTGCTTACAGTCAACTTTCCTCAATCATAAAACTGACTCAGGCAGTCAATCTCCAGGATAAAGTCTGTCTGTTCCTTTTGTGAGAGCTGTTTTTAATTCATGTCAGTGGAGAGTTCTGTGAGCCTGTCAGCAGGGCCTGTTAGCATTTGTTGGACACCTGTGGTCGTGACAGGATTTCTCAGAACAGACTGTTAGTTCTCTACTTGAGAATTAGCCAGTTGACAACTAAATACTTTTCACTGTTCGTCTGGAGAAATAGGGAACAAAGTTTGAGCACTTCAACTTGAGGAGCTTAGGGTATGACAAGACAGTTACTGCTCCAGTTGATCGGGTCTGCAGCTGTGGTGGTAACAAAGCAATTTGAGTATCTCACATTTAACACAGAGATTATCAAAGGTTTGGGTAACACCTCAGAGAGACAAGGAGTGATGAATATGCAGGTTTGAGCTGGCCCTGTATCTAGTGAAGATCTATTAGAGATGCCAACAAGCTCTTCAGCACGTTCTTCATACCAGCAGTGAGTGTTTCATGTGCTCCATGAGTGTCTCTATCTCATTTGACAGCTGTGGTTGGGGCTATATCTTAATAGGACTTTCAAGGGGTGTTGTGGGTTGAATACAGTTCCCCATTACTCTCTGTAGCTGTAGAGAGATTTCTCTTGCCAAGTAATACCTTGGATTCGAGATATTCTAACAAATAGCAGCATATAATTTGTTAATATGTCCTTTGTCCTCAGGTTCAGAGCCCCATTTTTAATTTGAAATGTTCAGGTTTCTAAAGCAATGAGTCTATCTGTTTCTTTCCACACTCCTCCTTTGTTGACTTAGTTTTGGCTGCTTTGGTGGAGAAAGTGGTTCAAATGATGAATCAGTCAGTGTTGACTGCTGAACACACTAAATGGAAAAACAGCATAACTCTTGGTTGTATGCATCAAGTAAGGGTTAGGGAACTAAGGAGTCACTGGGGTTTCTGTGGGAATTTACGGTCAAGTGGGAATGGCTGTCTTAATTCTGGTGCGGGATTTTTTTCTCATGACTGGTGCTGGATCAAGAGAATTGTCCTTCAATGCATTAAGATTCAAACAAAGCTATTGAACCTCTTCTAAATGACCTGCAGCCTGTTCTGGAAGAGTTAAAGCTGTTTTCTGGGTGCTCTCCAGATACGTTTTGGATAGAATGTTAGGCTATTGAGACTTGTTTGCACTTGCTTCTCTCTGGATGACAGCACAAGCTATAGCTGAGGTCAGCTTTGTCTGCATTTCACCGTGAAGAGATTTCTGTTGCAAAAACTGAGCTGTTGCTCAGCTGAATTCATCCATGGACAGACCATCCTTTTTGGAGGGCATCCAGAACGGAAACTCACTTGGCAAAGTGATCTTTGGTTGAGACTCCTGTTACCTCTGTAAAGCACAGCACTGCCACCTGAGTCACCAGAAATGAGCAGGAGGGGAATACTGGCTTAGTTTGCAGTAACTGGTTCTTGGAAATGTGTGTACTTCTTTACTCTCCCTGTCCCACAGTGTCTCGAACTTATCATTTGGAATAGTGAATGTTAAAAGAATTGTTCTTGCTGTCCAGTCTACCCTGTCATGTGAGTTCTCACTTCACCTTCCAAGGACAGAGGTGTGCTGGGTCCCTGGTCACTGTCACAGGTTCTGGCCTCTCTTTTGGCTGCGCAGAGCATGATCTGTGTGGACCTGTGGTGGCACCAGTTACTGTAAGCTAAGTCATTCCTGTGTCTCTCCCTTGTGTCCGTGTGACAGTGCCGTGCTGTGTCTCTGAAGAGCACACTGCAGTCAGATGACAGTTTGACATTCAGGGATATAAACATGAGACGCTGCAGACAAGTAGAAAACAATCCTATGAAATTACATCCTGTTTCCTAGTGGCAATAACACATCTTGTTTTCAAACTGTTGATCTGAATTCCCAGTTGAGGAATGTGGCATCCAGCTGGTGCATAAGCCTGTTTTCCAGTGCAGCCATAGGTGTGAGCAAGAGGTGCTTATTTGAGCTAAAGAGTGGTGGCAAACATTGTTACCTTTGGAAATGGACATCAGGAACTCTGCGATTTCAAGATGGAGCAGCATTTTCCCCTTTGAATGACCATAACTGATATTTAATTCTCCTACTGTGAAGGCTGTTTCTCATTTTCATCTCGTATCAGTAAGTTGCCCTTGTGTTTATCTTGCAGGTTTCTGAGAATGGCGAGGATGGGACAAAGCAGAGCAGATCGGAGCAGGACTTGTCACTCCCCAAATCCTAGAAATTTTAGTTCATACGTACACACTTGCCAGTGGCTGTGGGCAACCATTTACTTGGTGTAAAGAACTTAATATCAGTATAAACTGGCTCTGGGCAGTGTCAGTGATGCTGCACTTTGAGTTGTAGCAGCTGTAATTGTGAATATTACTGAGATAGTGAAACATGGTGTCCAGTTTTCTATTGCATTTTTTTCAAGTGGAAAAGTTAACTAATGGTTGACACACAAGTGGAGAAAATTGTGCATATGCCAATTTTTGTTACCTTTTTACTTTGAACTACACTGCTTATGAGATCTCATTGTTTTGGAAGAATGGCATGAACAGTCTTCGGCAACAGTTGTGATAATTGTAAATGCTCACAATTGTGCACTCTTTTCTGGTTATTCCTCCCTGGGTTTTGAAAGTTGTACACTTAAAACATTCTTAAAGTTGTTGGCTTCTATGTGCAACATACCAAGCCAGCTGACATGGTAGTAACCAAAGATTCCAGTTTTTAAGCATATGAAAGACTCTGCCTGCTTACCTGTGCTAGAAATAACAGCATCTAAAGTGAAGACTTAAGAGAAACTTAGCGACTACTAGATAATCTTTAGGACTCTGCATTAACTCTATAATGTTCTTGGTAAAAGGAAAAACAGCATATTTGTCACGAAATTTAGTTAACATCTTACAACTGAACCTGTATGTAAGTTGCTTAGATAAATGTAATCACTGTAAACATCTATATGATCTGGGATTTTGTTTTTATTTTGAAGCGGGAGCTTTTTGTTTACAAGTTCATTAAAAACTAAAAAACTGTTTCTGTAAGGAAATGAGATTTTTTTTAATTTGCCTTGTTAATTCAGTTTCAGAAATTTACATTACCCTGTTTTTAAACCAAGTTTTGAGGCCATTTGTTAAGCAAAAGAAGTCATATTTCTTTCTAAATCATTTTAGATTTAGTGTTGTAACTCTTCCTCATTTTGTTTTTAAATAAATTTTGTATTTTTTCCTTGAGGGGGAAGGGGCAGTCTTGCATTTTTATAACTTGCTGTTTGAGACCAGCCCTCTATTCTAAGATTGGACTTTTTAAAATGAAGTGGCATCTTTTGCAGACCCAGTGTTGGCAGCCTCTGAGCATTGCCATGTCATGCATCGGTTGGACTGACTCGTGATTGCTAGTTTTGAGAAAAATTTGAATGGTTTGAAAATTTGGATGGTTTTAAACCAAGGCATTTCCTTTCAAGTTCTTGTGAAGTGGATATGACCAGATTTACTCTTCTTCTTGGGGGCAGCCTCGCACCATGCAGAGTTCACATTGGTTACTGCCCCAGGCTGTCTTCCTTCTCACTCCTATTCTAGCCCAGCTGAAAGAAAGAAATACTTTTATTGCTGGTAATTCTTTAACAGTGTAATTTATTCCTTTATAGCATGTCAGAATAAATTAAAAAAATGTCTGAAAATGCTGCCAGATGCCTATTGTGTAAATGTTGTTTGTATGTTGGCTTTTTAGACAGTTTTCATGCATGTAGCAGAGTTCCTGCTCACAGTTTGTATTTTTACTGTTTGAAAAGGTCTTTCTTTCATTTCGAAAACCATTTCTTCAGGATCTTAACACACTGTGCACTCTCAGCCATCCCAGAGTGGTGATCTGGATCAAGGCTCCCTGTGGTCACTGTGTGGTCCCTGAGATGTTAAACTTTAGGTGGAGAACATTGTGTGCTAATAAACATTTGTGTAGATAATCTGGGAGTCCAGAGAGGCAGAAAGTCTGCTGGGCTTCCGAGATGCCTCTGCACACTTGGAAACTTCCGAGGCACAGCGGGCTCTGTGTTAGCTGGAAGGTGGAAGAAGAAATGTAGCTTGTATCTCTGGCTAGGATGATTTTTTAGACTCTAGTACAACCCTGTCCAAATAAGGATGGTTTTCAAGCAATGCCTCCTATAACAACTGGTATGTTTCTGAGAACTGGTATCTAAAGTACTCTGTGATGGCCTTATCCATGATTTCTGCTGTCTAGGCAACGTGTCTGACAACACACATTGGCAGGAGGGGAAGAAGCATCAATGAAATGCCTTCTTGGCAGCAGAGTGGCTGCTTGGAATTATTTTGGCATCACTTTTCGTGCTTTGACATGAGATACTTTAAGTTGGAGAAAATCTTTGTTTCAGGAGAATAAATAATTTTCTCTATCCATTACATTTGCTTATGACTTTAAGGAGGGTTTTAGAAACAAAACTCTCCTTGATGAGCTCTATAAGCAAGAATATTAGATCTACCTGGGTGTCAAAATGCATTGGTTTGTAGTTTTGGAGCTTCAAGTCCTGTGGAGGAGCGAGTCCAGTCAGCCTTTCAGATGTGTGCTGATAGAGCTTACTGCTCACAGAAGTGTGGGCTTAGTGTCAGCTGTTGTGTTTTGCAGCAACAGCCTGTACCAGACATTCTGAATGGTGGATGAGATGCCCTCCTTCCTTAAAGAGATGCTGTGGTACCAAACCCATTTGGTGTGTATCCTCTTTCATTTGTAACAAACACTTCAACTTGAAAGCATTAAAAACCATGTGGATCTTGACTTCTGGTTGCAGCTCTGCAAAGGTTTTGTGTTGGGAGGTTTACCTGCAAAGTCAAAAACTTCTGCAAGCAGTCCCAGACCCCTTATAAGGACTTGTCATTTGAACAGAGGCCGTAAAGCAATGAACTACATCCTCATGCTCCCTGGAAAGTGCCAGAATTTGGGTAATGACATTAGACTGTGACAACAGGTTCTTAGTCAACTCACTCAGCTGCATACAGGGTTTCAAAGCAATTTATTAACCTCCTTATACCAACTCAGAGAGGCTTCCTAAGGCCACCTTTTAAAGGATTGCTTAATTGGGAGCACAGAGTGCTTATGTGCAGTGTACTGGTTCATTATTTTTAACCTATTTAAGCCACTCCTTGTTAGAAGCAATTGAGAGCCTTTTTCTCCCATAAAGGCTCTGAAAAGGACAGAGTGCTCTGTATCTCAGTTACTAGTAATGTCACTCTGACAAGTGGTAAACTCAAGCCCTGGCTGTGTTGAAAACTCTAGACACATTTCTGATAGGTCTCAGGCCTGACCAGTGTGTGCCACCCTAATTTATTTTTTTTCTAGTTTCAATGGAATTTTGTCTGCCTGGGTTATTTTTCAAGCTTAAGTGTTGCTTTGCTCTGCTGTTCAGTGTCGTGCCTGTTCTCTGTTAGCTTTTTCAGGTGTGTTGCTTGTTGAGAACTTCGTGCTTTCTGCTGTGATGTTCATGAAATGGACTGTGGCAGAGGTGAAGGTGCTTCAGTCAGAGCAGGAGCTCGGGCTGGATGCCTCCCTGCAGTCTCTTCCATCTGGAATTTTTCTGTGATCCCAAGTTGGCTTTTTGCATAAGGCTTTAATTTCTCTTGACAGTGTTCTCCAATTTAGAAGATTTGTTACTTAGCCAGCTCCGTCAGTCCCATCTGCTCCTGACTTAATTGCAGTGAAATCATCATGATTTCATATCAGCTTGATGTCACAATACACGTTTATGAGCATGGCAGGCTCCAGACAAAAAAGAGAAGTGTGCTGGGAGGAAGAGCCGTCTGCTCCAAGCACTAATGCCTCTGGAAAGATGAGGCGAGGGATGACACAGAGGAAGTGCCCACCCTCCTAACAGGGCCTGAGTGGAAGGACTGCGTCCATGGCATGTTCTAATGTGGAAATGGCTCTTAATGTAATCCTTGTTAACCAGGGCTAAACAGGAAGGGGGGAGGGTGGGTACCAGGTCTGTCTGTGAAGAATCAAGATCAACTATTGTGCTGGGATACAGGTTGTTGTTGTTCCCAGCTGCATTAATGAAGCCTTTCAAACAGACCCAGGGCTGTGTCCCTGTTTTTAAAGGAACCACAGTGGGCTCAGCTGCTTTGCGAAGCTCAGTACCAAAGGTGCAAAATTGATTAAAATGCTAAATTGACTTTTTGTGTTACGTGAGATGTTCTTTGAAGTGACTATTGCGAGTGCTGAATTTCAGTAGCTGGAAGTGGGGAGAAGCCAGGGAGTATTCCAGCACTGGACTCAAAAGGGTTGGGTTTCCCAGCATTTGTGTCCATAAATAACTGTGAAGGTGTGATGTAGCTCCTTTCTCAGAACAGCTTGGTGTTTTGGTACCAGGGGCTGCTGCTGGAAGTACCTGAGCACAGTTCTCACTGTTGTCTTCCCTACCCAGGAGCCTTTTGTTCCTGTTAATAACGCAAGTTGTTTTTTGTAAACACAGCTGATGTTTATTTCTTTTCTCCTCTGAGTTTGTAGGAGACCATCGGTGTGTGTGGCTGACAGAGGAGCTGTTTCGGAGCTGCTGTATGCGCTGCTTGTGTCCCAAGAGCTCCAAGGCTCCTGGCTCCCTGTGCTGCTGCTCCCTGTTCTCCGCCCTTGAAATAAGTGAGCCTTGAGCTATTTTGCAGGTGGCAGACTTTGAACTTTTTTTTGAATGAAAGCAATTTAAGAAGGGTGGGAGACCTTGAAGGAGTGTACATGCTGTCATACAGGGTAGACTGGCTTTTAAGCTTTCCTTGTTGCAGTCAAAGCTCCTGTGTGCGTGATAAATCCAGGCCTTCCCCTTTATAGCCCTGTAAATGCCCGGGGCAGGTGCCTGACTCAGCACAATCAGGTCCCTGGCAGAGGTGGGGCAGCAGTACCTTCATGACTCAGCTGTGCTTGGTGGGATGTCATGGTCCACCAGACCAGGGGCACAATGAACAAATCTTCCCTGTCTTTTCCTCGTACCTCAGATGAGTTCGTTGCATGTTGCTGTGGCACACACCGATGCCAAAGCAGTGTGGTGGGAGTCTTCCAAGTGAGGCCTTCATGTGTTTTAACTGGAAATCCCTGGGGTTTAAGGCTGGGCTTCTGGGCAAAGCTTACCCTGAGGTGTCTGGTTCCCCTGAGCAGCTGGACTTCCTTCTCATGGTTTTATATACCAACTGATAACTGCTTCTCAATGCTGTGGCAGAATTAAAGATCCTCAAGCCACACAACTGCAAGGATGTTTCACAAATCCTGCTGTCTCCAAGTGGGCTGACGCTGGGACCAGCCTGGGGCTTGCGGTTGGCTCTGGCATTCAGCAGCTGGACCGAGCTGGGTGGCTCCTGCTGATGGAGTCTGCCAGATCATCTGATGGGGCTGTGGGCAGGGCCTTGCCCAGGTCAGGTGGAGAGGAGCCGGAAGGGTTGTCCTGGTTTGGCAGCTACAGTTGGGCAGTGGGGAGGAGAGCAGAGAGGCAAAGCTAGAAACTGGTGCAAGTCCTTTAAGCTGAGAAGAATCACTTAGGCAGCAAATAGATTTGTTCTAACACACCGACACCTTCCCCCAGCACAGCCCTTACTTGTGCTGAGCTCTGGGATCCTCCTTCTCAGTGGCTGGTGTTGGGCCAGGACTGTTTACAGCAGGAGCCACTGCATCGGTCACCAGAAAGGGGGTAAAACCTGTGAAGAGCACCAGGGGTGTGGGCACTGTGGAGAGTGTGTGTTCCTTGAGGGCTGGCACTCACATTGTGCCAGTCAAACCTCAGGTAACTCCTGCTGCATGGCACTGTTGGAACAGCAGATACGGCCAGAAATCCCTGCTGACTCATGTCTTGGAAGTGCCTGCCTGCCTTCCCAAGACCCTCTTCTTTGGGGAGGAAAGGTGAGGAATCCAACTGTGGCTGTCCTTCCCCTGGGCTGCCCAGGAAGTGTTTGTTGATGGCTTTTATTAGATGGGCCTGTGCTGTGCTGTTTTTGTCTGGGGAGCTGAGAAGCATCGATGACCCCTGTCTGTGCTGCACCCCCAGTGTGAGAAGGTGCTGCTGTGCTGGAGCTGGGCTGACGCGGTCAGAGCACATTCCCAGCTGGTTTGCCTGGAGCTGTTAACAAATCCCATAAACTGATTATGGCCCTAAGTCCCTGCTCAGTGACCTTTCTCCCTCTCACTGACAGCTTTTAACAGTGTGTCTCCTGACCCTCCCAGTGCTGCTGGCTGGGGGTCCCACAGGTGGGCAGCAAGGTGGGTGTGGGCTGGGCATAGGGCTGGCTTGTGTGCCAGCAACCAGCAGGCTCTGCCAGCAAGTTCCCAGGAGATGAAACACGGGCTTGGGAACTTGATGCTGATTGGAAGTGGCTTGTTTTTGCTTCCCAACATGCAAACAGCTCTGATCTGACTGCACTCAGCCTTTCCTAGTGAAAAGCTCTTGGGGTTTGTCAGTCTGCTGTTCCCATTCTTGTTCCATGTCTCCCAAAATCCCAGCTCCTGGCAGTGCTAGATGTGTGGGCAGGTTCCTTTTGGTGGCTGTGGAGAAGTGGGATCATGGGACAGGACAGACTGGCTCAGTTGTGGCTGCTGTCCATGGGATGCACAGTGCAGGATGTATTTAAATATATTTATGTATTAAATGTATTTATGGCCCCTCTCGGGTGGGGAGCAGGAGGAGGAAGCAGTTGCTCCAACACAAAACCCATCCCAGTGCCAAGATTGTGCAGGCATCTGCCTGTTCTCTCCTGAAGCATTCTGGCTTGTGTCCCTCTTTGGGAAGTCCCTGCCCACTGGTGAGGGAAAGCCTGGTATCCCCATCCTGATGTCCTCCCACCTCCTCCCCTGCCTTGCTGTTCCCAGGGATTCAGCAGCCAGGCAGGCCATGGAAGCGGAGTCGGTGCTGCTTTGCTCTCCTCAGTTGCTGAGTGACTGGTAAACACAGCAAAGGCAGTGCTGGAGGGGCTGGGTGCCCTTCACCCCCTGCCTGGAACCAGGCACAGCTGTGCTAGTGCCAGTCAGGGTGGCAGTGAGGGACCTGCCTTGCACCAGCCTGGTATGTGGGACACACTGGTGACCCTCTGCAGGAGTCCTTGCCCAGCCTAGGAGGCTGTGGCTCTGGAAGGTGGCCCCTTTCTGATCCCAGCCTTCATTTTAGTTCCCCAAAGGAGCTCTGCTGCCAGAACAGTCATGTGCTGAGGGTCCCAGAGCTTCAGCATCCCTGGGGCCCACAGTGGCTGTCAAACACCCAGTTCCAGCAGCTTCCCTGTAACCTCTAGGAAGAAGTTTAAATACAAAATATTGGGCCAAGCGGGTCACAAACAAGCCTGTTGCACATTTGGTTCTTCCTCGGCTTGCATGGGGAGTGGTGGTGAACCTGTGAGGGTCTGGTGTGTCTGAGGCTGCAGTGGGACAGTTCCCCAGTGCTGGCAGGCTGTGCCTTTGGCAGGTAATGGGAGAGGGAAGTGATGTTGGGAGCAATCCTGCTACTCTAAATAGCTTGCCAGCTGCTGGTGTTTGTTAACATGGCTGGGCTGAGGTCCTGCAGGAATGTGAGGTACTCCTGGATCAGTGTTGCAAGGGGAGCTTTGTGGGATGGGAAGGAATGCCAGGATACACTTTCCAGGAAAGAAGTGTTTATGCCCAAATTGCATTTCTGAAAGGGCAGGGCAGCCTCCTTTGTGGATCTAGGGCTGCTTTTAGAGACCTGGGGTTAAAGTCCTGATCTCAGCCTTTCTGCCAACATCCTGGGAGCTGAAAGCTGACCTTGCTGCATTTCAGTGCTCCCACAGCTCTCCATCTGCCCTGGAGCTGACCGCTGGTGTCTTGAGGGTGCTGTCCTGGTCTGGACACCTGCATGTCTGCTCTGGAGTAGGTTCAAAAGTGTTGGTCCAGCCCAGAGTTCAGTCCCATCTGCACCCTACTCCCCTCCACCTCGGCTGGGTCCTCGCCCTGGTGTGGGACACCATCAGAGGAGTACCCTGGCTGTGTAGGGCCAGCTGCTGTGGACATGGCACTGGACATGGTGTGGCAGCTCTGTCTGCTCCCAGCCTGCCTGCCAGCATGCCCAAGGAAGTGGAAAAGCTGGGAATAGCCTTGGCAGGGTTTACCTTGGACCTGTAGCTGTGTGCCAGCAGCCTCTGGGAAAAGCCTGATTGTGCTAAAACCCCCATGAATAATCTTAGGTGAATACAAAGCAGCTGAAGCCTTGAGGTCATCCTTGTGCCTGACTGCCAGGGCTATGACAGCCCGTGGAACTGTGCTGCAAGAGGGACAGTTACTGGGGCACCTGCCATATTTTTTTTTGACCCTAGGAAAAAGCTTTTCTGCAATGCTTTGAGTGCAGAGGGGAGTCTGTGTCAGTGGTGCTGGACCTGCTGAAGTGATTCAACAGCTCCACTGAAAGAGCCCCTGAAGAAAAGAGGTAGTCTGGCAGCATGGGCAGAACCAGGGGTGGGACCAGGTCAGGGTTTGCATCCTCTCAGGGTCAGCTGTGTGGCTTCTGTTTGGGGCATAGGCAAGTGCCTGTGGTGCTCTGCATGTCAGTTTTAAATGAAGTATTGGAAGTATTTTACATCTGCTGGATAACACAACTTAGCCTGGCTTCCCTCTCAAACCCATCTACCCAGTTCCTGGGTCCCCACTGTTCAGCCCCAGAAATAACACCACTTTTCTTTCAGAAGGGGAGAGAATAAGCTACTCCTTCCTTCAGCTCCCATCAGGAGGAGTGTGATAAATCCAGTAGCGTCTAGTCTGGCTTTCCCTGATGACTGGAGTACAGAGGTGTTGCTGATGGAAAGCTGAGCACAGTGTGGGAAGTGCTTTGGCTTAAAACATGTGAGCTGCCACCCCATCGCCTTCCTGCAGAGAGGCCTCCAGGTGCAGTGTCAGCTCCTGCTGGGGTTGGTCTGGGACAGCTGGCTTTCCCAGGCTTTGGAGCAGGAGGGAAGGCTGCCAGCTCCAGGAGGCAGTGCTCTCTGGGAGGAGAGATACACCTCTGACTTGCATGTCCTGTCAGATAAGTACTTCTCCTTTTAACATGCTCGCTGGGTAGGACTAATGCCGCCTTCTTGAAGCTGTCATGGAGCTGAACCACCACTCCTGCTGTCAGCAGCATTTCGTCAAGCAAACATCTTTGGCTGTTCATCCCCTCAGGAAGGTCCCCTCCTGCACTGCTCCCACCTCCCAGCTGAGAGCATCAGTGTGGCCCTGCCAGGAGAGGGGCTGGAGCCCCCTGAGCACTGCTGCCCCTTCCTTTGTGCCCACCCCGAACCTCTTTCCTGGTCCCTCCACCTTCCTTTGGGGCCCTGGGGCTGGCTGAGCCCTGTCTGGTGACAGGGAAATGGCCCCTGGTGGGCTCAGGAAGGAATGTGCAGTGTGAGGTTCTTTCCAGACTGGACTGCTCTTCCCCAGCAATAAAAACTTCTAGGGCAGTTCTTAAAATGCTCTGAACTGGCTTTTCTGTCCCAAACGCCTCTGGAGCTGCTGGGCATAGCCTGGTTTGTACTGTGCCACCCCCAAGAAGCTGGTTCCAGCTCCTTCATCCCACTTAGCCCAGATTTTCTTCTAAATAGGTCACTCGTTAATTGAGGGCAAGTACAAAGTTGCTCTGTTTCTCCTAGTTCTCCAAGGCTGGACAGACCCACTTCAGGAGCTGCCAGACCTGGGGCAAGGCTGAGTGGTGAAATCCCATTTGACTGCTACAGCTCTGCCTGGATTCAGCAACTCCAGGACTTTGGTCGCTGGTGTGTGAAGCTGGGCAGGGCAGGTTGGCGCTGACTCTATCTCAAAGGCCATGTAAAAGCCCAACCCTGGCTTGTTTGTAGGAAGAGGACAGTAAAAGTCTGGATTGTAGCTGTTGGAAGGAGGGAGCAGTCCCGGTGTGGCAGGATGGGGTTATATCCTCCATTGGTGGAGGGGAAGCAAGTGCAGTGTGTGTTCCTGCCCTTGAGAACTGCTCAGCTCAGGGCTGCTGATGCCAGGCCAGATACTGGGGCAGGTGACAGCAGGTTGGGGCTGAGCAAGGGGCTCCAGCAAGGACTGTCCCTGCTGGAGACAGGGGACAGTGTGAACTTCAGCATCCCCTCCCTTGGGATTTGGCATTGCTGGGCTGTGCAGACCCCAGGGGTGCCCCTGCTGTAAGGGGATCCTACAGGGCTCATCCCAGCAGCTCCTCCTCTGTGCAGCCTCTGACTCCCAGCTCTGTGTCGGTGTGTGTTTAGCTTTCCCTGCTTGTTTCCATGCAAACGAGTGTGGATCTATTGAGCCAGCTGCAGTCTCTCCTTCCCTGTTCCATGGACCAAAGTCCAGCTGGGAGCACAGTCACTATATATGTAACTATGGAACTTTTTGCTGCCCAGAACTTTTGGCTGCTGGAGCAGGACAAGGTGTGGCACAGGGTCCTGCTACCTTAGTCATGGCATTACCCTGTTCTGGATGGTCTGGAGTGACAGAGGCAGACTCGAGCTGGTTTACCCTGCACAGGAGCTGATCCTGAGCCCTGGGGCAGAGGTTAACTACCCCGGGACTCAGTGCAAGGGCTTGGGCTGCTTCCCCAGGGGAGGAGAGATAAAGCTGGAGCCAGACCCATGGCGCCGAGGTGGAGGTGTGCCTTGAATCAATATTTGTTTATGCCAGCCCCTGGGCGATGGCGACGAGGGGAGCAGGGCTGACAGATGCCCTCTGGGGCTGAGCCTGTGCAGAGAGTTGTGTGCAGTCTCTGCTCTCACGGCAGGGCCAGCCAGAGGATCAAAGCCTGCCCCTGTCCCAAGGGGATCCAGGGAAGAGGGAAACACGGCGGAAAACTGCCCTGTTAGCGATGGGCTCGTGCTGCCTCATCGCTCCCTGGGTGCATTCTGCTTTCCCAGGCTGCCAGGAGCGAGTGGGGCTGGGCAAGCCGGCCTGCCAGGGTGCTGGGCCAGGCACAGCAGGTTTGGAGCTGCTCATAAGGCAGGAAGGACCAGGAGCTGCTGATGGAGGGGATTTTGGTGTGGAATGAACATGCAGGGCTGTGCCTCCTGCCCTGGGGATAGGTTGGGTACCATGGGGCTGTGCTGTGGGGGGCTCCGACCAAGACCCCTCATGCTGCCCTCGCTCACAGGGCTGATGAGGCAAGTCCTGGCAGTGCCCTGCCCATGCTTTCTCAGCCAGGACAAGGCTGCTGAGCTCCTGCCCTGCCGGGTTCGGCACTGCAGGCATTGGGGTGCGCCGGGCAGGCCTGGCAAGTGCTGGTTGGGACACGACCTTCCTGGGAGCTGACTCAGCAGGGCTGGGTGACTGCGAGGCCAGGCTGGGAGCCAGGGTGGCCCTGGGTGCTGGGCAGGCTGAGCTCTTTGGTGAGCACAGCCACCCACATCCCTGGCCCTATGCAAAGGCTGGCAGCCAGTGCCACGCTTCCACCCTGCTCTTGTGACTCCAGGGCTCCTCGGGGGAGCCATGACTGCACACTCCCTCTCCCCCTCTGGCTTCCAACGCATGTGCTAATCCCATATGACTGCAGCAGCCGAGAGCAGCTCAGCCCTGCAGGGCTGGGCTTAAGGGGCAGCTCCTGCACTATTGGCCTTGGGATGCTGGGAGCCCTCCAGGATCTGAACAACACAATCCTGCTAGGATGGAGCTGCCCAAGCCCAGATCCCCGTGTTTCCAGCATAGCTCAGGGAGCTGGGGGACCGTTCTCTGGAGCCAGCGATGGATGGTGGGGCAGGGAGATGCACTGCAGAAGGCCCCTGGAAGGGCTGTGCAAAGCAGGCAGGAGCAGAGATGCACAGGAAGACCCGGGGGATGCAAATGGGCTCGGCTGTTCCTCTGCCTCTCACGGGGTGCATGTTGTGTGTGTGTGTGTGTGTGCGCATGCACGTGCCCTCACTCTGCTCCCAGCCCTGCTGAGCCCTTGGAAAACCTGTGTATGCAAAAAGCCCTAATCCGAGAGCCTTTCCCCAGCCCACGGGTGCCTTGCCCTTGGCAGGGGACAAGCTGTGGTGCTCCAAACCACCTTGGAGCCCAGCACAGTGCAGTGAGGGCCATGATGCCAGAATCTCCTGGGAACCCCAGCTGGCCCCTGGGCACATTCACTCGTGCCTTGGAGCCTGGGGAAGGGCAATGGGATGCCCTGCTGTGGGTAGCAGTGAGAGCTGATGGGTTTCAGGCATATGGATGCCAGTGATTGTCCAAGAGCTGCCACACCAGCACCCACCACCCCCTTTCTTAAAATTCCTGTTTCCCTGCAGGCCCTGGCAGGGGAGCATTGATGGCATCCCCCCCCCCGGCTCCCTGTGCTGAGGCCAGCGCAGGACACAGGGATTAGTTTTAAGCCGATTGCTGCTGCCCGTTGACGAAGCACTGAGGTACTTGGCTGTGGGCTGGTGGGTCACGGGGGGAGTGCAGCTACCATGGGACTGGGGGAGGTTTTGCTCCTTCCTCAGTCCATTTGATTTTGCCAAACATTGCCCTGATGCCTCTAGGAGTGAGGGTAACTATCCTCTGCCGTGTCCTGGCTCAGGATGGACAATCAGGACCCTCCTGCCCACCGCCTCCCTGGGCACCCACAGAGACAAAGCCCCCCTGCCTGTCGTAGGGATGGCTATGAGCACTGGGGTTTGGCTGCCAGCATTGTGCTCTCTCTAATTAGACAGTAAGAGACCCCCAGTAGTTTTTCTTTGGGGGATGTGGCACAGCACAGATCTGGGAGGAGATGGAGAGGAGGCAGGGAAGCACAAGAAGGCAGTCCCTGTGGGCAGAGGAGGATTTATTGCTGCCAAGTTTCTGCAAAGACAATGCAGGACTCTTGGAAGGGTGGAATGGGAAAATCTGCCCAAAAAAGGGAGTGTGGCAGTTTTGCCTCCTCTTCTTGGTGCTTTGCAGAAAGCAGGGAACATAGGGGGCTCATCCTGCCAGGAATAGGGGAAGAATGAGTATATCTGCCTGTGAGAGCCCTGCTCTGCCATTGCGGCCGTTTCCCTGCTCCCACCTCCCTCCTCGGGTGCAGGGCTGTGCAGTGGGTGCTGCTGCTCCCAGGTGGTGCTGGTTTTGCCAACTGAGTCAGGACAACACCCTTCCGGGCACGGCAGGCCCGTGGCAGGGGGTGGCTGGTCCTGGGCCAGCTGAGGAGGCTGAGCTGTGCCGAGTGTCTGAGCGCCCCCCAGGGACTCAGTGCCAACGTCGTCTCACCAGTGGGGAAACTGAGGCAGGGAGCATGTGGTGCCTGTGATGGATGCCAAGGTGGCATCTCGCCTGGGGTGACAGGGCTCCCATTGCTGCCTGTGGCATGTAGACACACAGCTGCCTGCCCCGCCTCAGCTCCGGGCTCTGCCAACCTCGGCTGAGCCTCGGGGACGGATAAGGATTTGGTCTCCCATTCCACACGGCCCACGCCATCCTCACCCGCATCATCCTGGGGTGGGGTGAAAGAGCCCTGGCTGTGTTGTTCTGGAGGCAAGGGACAGGAAGATGTGTGCCTCAATTTGCCTATCAGGGTCAGCACTCCAGGCTTTCTGCCCAGAGCTGCTGGAGCTGTGCAAAAGCCCTGTGCTTGGAAATGGGAATGCACCCAGCAAGTCCAAAGGGGAGCTCTGGAACACCCACTTGAAACTGGTAGAGTTGGGGAGCTGAGCCCCAGCCATGGTTTGGTGACTGGGAGGAGACTGGTGTGTTCTTGCAGTGTCTGGGGCAGCTGGTTCACAGGCAAGCTGAGAGCAGGTCAGGAATTCTTCAGTTAAAGGGTTTTTTTTGGCCAGAAATTGCTAGTGTCATCCAAACCTAAATCTCTCTCGGGGACAAGGTCAACTTTGACAAATTTTCTGTCTGAAAAAAAGTGGGTAAAGAAAGAAGGAAACAATCAAAGCTCTCTGAGCTGGCATTTCCTGAACTAAGTGCTGTATTTTTTTGATCTGTATGTGTGTGAGAAACATGGCTTTCCCTCCTGCACTGGCATGTTGTGTAACCCCCCACCAACCAAAATCAAAACAAACTGCTTGGAAAGGGTTGAAACAGAGCGGTTTGAGCCATGGCAAACCAACAGTGCTGTCCAGGGGAGGAGTGGGGGTTGGATTTCGCCTTACCATTTCCAGAGAGCTTTTGTGAATTGCATTTCCTCCTCGTGTGGGGTGGAAAGGACTTTCCCAATCCCTGCCCTCTCTCTTGGCTGGGTTTGGGGTGGTATCTTGAGTGGGTTCTTCTTGCCCTATCCCATTCATCTGCTTATCCCAGGCACCCTAATCCCCACTGGGATGCCCATTACATCTCCCCAAACGATCTGCCAGTCTCCAGGGCCCGGCAGAGCAAGCAGCAAGCGCCTCAGCTGTGGGGGGGATTTGGGAATTGATGGAATGGTGCCTGTGGGAAGGTGCTGGGCACGGGGAGTACAGGCATCGTGTCCCACCTGCGTCAGCGTTCCCCCGGGCAGGCTGGGTGCTGCCGGCTGCACCCGCTGACTCAGCGGGATGGGTGTGGAGGCGGTTGCCCCAGTGGCGTTTTGGGAGCTGGGAACAGGCCGGGTGGGAACAGGGCTGTGGGGTGTGCCAGGCCAGCGGCATGGTGAGGGTTGTGTCGGCATCCCAGGGCTGTCCCTGGTGTCCTGTTCCTGGTGCGGGTGTCTGCCCACCCTGAGGTGGAGGGGGGTGGCTGGAGGACCAAGGCCTCTCACCTAAGTTTGTGGGGTGATGGAGACCAGCCTGACCACCCCACAGTGTGCCCTGGCCCTGCACTGTTGTTAAAGCCAAGGGTGGGGGCCCATCCATTGCCAGAGCAGGGTCCCTGTCCCCACGGCACCCACCTGGGACAGAGTTTGAACCCACCGGGAACTTCATGCACCCAGGGCTGGCATGAGGCAGGCAGGGTGTCTGCTGGAGAAGGGAGTGGGAACATCGGTGGGTGGGGAAGGAGGCAATGCTGGCTGCTGCCCCGAGGATGGGGGAACGGCGCTGCTGCTGCTGCGTGGGTTGGGGGAGCCCCCGCAGAGCGGCCTTGGGGGGCTCCTTGCCGGGGGCGGAGAGGTCCGGGTAGGGCAAGGCTGGGCAAGGCTGGCCCAGGGCTGGGATGGGCAGGGCTGGCCGAGCCTGCTCCCGTCTGGGCAGCAGCGCCGTCTGCCGGCCGTCTTTCCGGTCTGCTGCCTGTACCTGTGCCCGCTACCTCTGCCTGTCTGTGCCTGTGCCTCTCTGTACCTGTGCCTCCCTGCTGCCTGTTGCACCTGTCTTCTGCCTCTGTTCTCTGCCTGCCCACACCCACTCCTGTGCAGGCAGGGCTCGGTGTAGGCAGGGCCTCGTGCAGGCAGTGGAGCCCAGTGATCCATGCAGTGTTCCCAGGGGGCTGCAGGCAGAGACTCCAGCCCTGGCTGAGACAGCTGCTGCCTGGGTTGCTGTCACTGCCCCTGACAGGACAAGATAGCAGATCCTTTTGCAGGAGCTTAGCATAAGGGTGGGAATGGCAAGGATGTGGTGGGGGACAGCACAGGAGAGAGAGCAGCCCCCCAGGGCTGTGCTCTGCAGATGGCTCCTGTCTCTCTTATCTGCCCCAAATTCTCCTGGCATCAGACCTTTGGCTCCCACCCTGCTCCCAACCCAAAAGGACCAACTGTGACAGAGTCACTTGGGATTT
The DNA here is from genome assembly GCA_013390005.1 of Calyptomena viridis. Lineage (NCBI taxonomy): Eukaryota > Metazoa > Chordata > Aves > Passeriformes > Eurylaimidae > Calyptomena > Calyptomena viridis. Next base: position 96,644 of record WEIV01005251.1, read on the forward strand.
GAGACCTTTATTGGCCCTGGGTGGCCTGGGCAGGGCAGGGCAGGAGGGGTGTGTGGCCTGTGCACCAGCCACATCCTCCTGCAATGAGTGGTGACCAAAGGGGGCATCCATCACCTCTTGGCATGGGGGGCTGGGTTGCCCACCTCCCCATGTTTGGGACACCCAATGGCTCCCCCTCCCAACCCACCCACCGTGGCCCTGTACCTCTGTTGCTGGCTCTTCCGCAGGATGTGGCTCCCCATGGGATGGGCTGCCGAGCCATGGCCCCAAGAACAGTATTTCCAGGAATCCCCAACATAGCGCCTAAGGGATTCCTGGGAAAACTGGACCCTGAGGACACGGCAACCCAGATTCTGCCAGCCTCATGTGTCCTTGCTGCTGTCCAGGCTCCATGTGTGACTGGTGGGCAGAGCCACTGCTGTATCTCTGCTGTCCCCTCCATTTCTGCGTGACCCCTCCCACTGGTGCCCAGGGATGGGCTGGGGGTCCTAAGCAGACATGGGGGTCCCTCTGCTGCAAGGAGAAACCTCTTCACCCTCTTATGTCTCCTTGCTCTCTGCAGGGATCTGGAGCTTTGCAATGAAGCCCTTTCTTGTAGCCAGGGCTCAGCTCTTCTTGTGTCACTTCTCCCAGCGTGTGGAGTTCCCGATGGTCCCCAGGGTGCGCAGTTCCTCCCTTCCCGAGCTACAGTGCTTCATCTCAGACTCCCAATTGACCAGAGATGCAGCACTGCACCTTGGGCTGGGAGACATGGAGGCGTCCGTGGTCACCCTCACTGCAGCCGACGTGTGTCCATGGGTTGGGACACAAGGCTGTGTCTGCCTGCCCGGCTGGGTGCAGGTAAAGATGTGCTCCTGCCTCCAGAGCTCTGTGCCCATGTCTCCTGTGCCCAGACCCAACATGATGGCAGGAGAGACCTGGGCTTGGTAGCTCAGCCTGGCCCCAGCTCTGCAGGGATTGACAGGGATAGGGACAGGGGGAGGGATGAGCAGTGTGTCTACCTCTAAATCCATGTATCTCCCCTGAGAGCCAGTGCAGAGCTAGGCAAGAGGGTGAGGGGTGATGAAAGTCCCCCCTGTGGAGGGGTGGACAGGACGATGAGGGGCTTTGCATATCAGAAAGCACATCCCTTCCTGCCCTCTGCCCTTTATCCACCCTGGGGGATGAGGAGTGTGTGAAAACTCCTGCTGTCCCTCCCCACCCTTGTCCCTGTCCCTGTCTCCTAGGAGAGCCTGCAGCTCTCCAGCACCTCGGCTTCCCAAGCTCAGACCTTGGCCTGATTCATTCCCTGGGTGACAGAGCTGAGCCCAGCCCTTCCCATGGGCAAGGACCAGGTACTGTAGGATGGAAACACCCTGAATCTTCACCCACGGGTCTGGACAGGCTTCAACCCATCTGGCCTCAAGGGCAAGGATTTGGGGGGAAGCAGGAGGCGAGGGAGGATGGAGGGAACGGCTGAGCCCAAAAACATCTTTTGCAGGCAAACACTAACATCCTGAACAGAGCCGGAACGTGATAAACAGACCATCTATCACAGCCGCAGCCACTGCCGGGCCCCGGCAGCCCCGGCACTCCCAGCAGCCTGATGAGAAGCAGATGGTGCATCTCCACCATGAGCCCCAGCATCCGGCCCCGGCCCCCCCCCGGCTGCATGCACCCAGCTGGGACCTGGGGCAGAAACCACCCTGTGCAATGGGCTGGGTTCTCCTGTCTGCTGCCTCTTGTTCTTGGTGAGAGAGAGTGAAGGAAAGAGCCCTGTGGAGCCCCAAGCTTGCAGCATCCATCACTCAGAAACAAGGGTTGGAAGCAGCCTTAGCCAGCACGGGGTTGTTTCTGTACCAACCTTGGCGAGCCCTGAGCTCCGGCCAAGTGGGAGAGCAGCCACAGGGACCCAGAACCAGGGGAGGTGCTGCAGGGACCCTCCTGCCATTCTGTGCCTTTGCAGGGCCTCTTCCTGGCCTCATGCACGCCCCCAGGAAGGGGCCGCTGTGCTTTCAGCTGGAGCAATGTGCGGCACTGCAGCGTGCCCTGAGAGTCAGTCCTGGGATCCATTCCCTGGGAACCAGCCCCTGGGAACCAACCCCTGGGATCCAGCCCCCTTTGCATCGCTGGGCAGGGAACACAGGCAGGTTTTCCCACAGCATATCCCTGCCTGTGCCCAGGGAAAGGGCCCGTGGTGGTGCCTGTGCTGACATGCCGGCTCTGCCCATCTCTCGCCGCTGGCTGTGTTTCTGGGGCTGTACAGTCCTCTGGTGTGTTCAGCAGCCTCAATGTCCCCAGCGACCCCCACAGCTGAGCCTGTAAGACACAGAGGATGTCAGTCAGCACAGTGGTGCAGAGCTGAGTGTGGAACCACAAGCCCTTGGATCCCACCCTCAGCAGCTGCTGAGTGTTGGGGCCTTTGAGTGCCCAACACCCCGTGGAACTGAGGACAGCAATGCCAACAGCTCTATGCGCATGACAGACCCTACAACAGTTACTCAAAGTCCTCCCTTTGCTGCTCGAAACCCTGTGTGCCCAAAGCCCACAGGTATGAGGCACATCCTCCTCTCTTGGGGGTGAGTGGCAGGTCCTCAGTTGTGTGGGACCCCTGCAGTGGGCCTGGGGACAGCCCGTCCTCTCCCTGCTACCGTCCCAGCCCTAGTGGGAAAAGACAGGACAAAGCCCCCATGGTGTAGGGCTGGGATGGCTCAGCTGTTGTCCCCAGAGAGGTGGCGGCAGGGGAAAAAACACCGAGAAAGGCTGGAGGAATGTGCTGTGCTGCACATCCCGCAGGTTGGAGGCAAAACATCTGCCGTAGCTTGCCAACCCCTGCCTGAGAGGAGGTCTCAGGGCAGAGAGGCACCTCCACCTCCCCTCCAGTGTCCCCAAGATGGGGCAAAAACGCCAGCACTGCTGGGCCTGTCCTTTCCCCCTTGTCTCCACTCGCAGTTTTCTCCCGATTTCCCAATGAAAGATGACTGCCACGAACATGCCATGTGGTTGCCACACTCACATTGCTGCTGGGGCACCACTGCCTTGGGGGACACCAGTGTTCCCTGAGCAGGTCCTGCTGGGAGAGCCACAGCCCCAGGCTGCTCATCCCCTTGCTTGTATGGGTGGAAACATGCCACATGGATTCAGAAGAATCCAGAATAACAAATGGCTGGATCACGAGTCTACCGATGCTGGGGATCCACCAGCTACCACACATCCCCAGACTGAGGCTGTCTGCAGGGTGCCCAGGGCATGGCATGCATGCCCAGGACATTCCCCAGCTCCTTCCTTGGTCACACCAGCTCTGCTGACACTGCCCATGCCCCAACCCGCTGCTCACCTCCAGCCTTTTCCTCTGCAGAGCCGTGTCCCCTGTGTGCCTGCCCTGCCGCTGCTGGTGGGTGCCTGGAGGATGGGAGCAGGCGAGTGCTCTGTGGCCACAAGATGCCTCCCCGGCAGCTCTGGGCTGAGTCAGAGCTCGGCCCTCCCCGCAGTTACAACACAGCGCCCTTTCCCCTCTCCAGGCAGGCTGTCGCAGCAGGAAATGTCCTTTTTTAATAGCAGTTGGGATTTTTTTCCTCCTTGAAATCCCCCGACCCTACAAGGCCAGGCTGGGGCTTTTGAGGGACTCACAAGCCCTCAGCCAGGAGGGCTCTGCTCTCCACTCTGGCTGGAGAAAGGCACTGGGTGATGCTCAGCCCCATGCAAGTGTCCTTCCCCTCCTCTCAGCCCAAAATCCTGATCTCCATTAGCCATCAGACCTCCATCCCTGCCGCAGATGAGCTTTCATCCATCTCTTGTCATCAACTTCCCCAGTAGCCCTGATGCAACCTCTTGCTGGCTGAGGTAGCACCAGGCAAGGTAAACCCTCACCAAGGACTCCCTCAGATGCCCTCTCTTAGATGATGAGGCCTGGGATGGTGTAGGGCAATGTGCTGCTGCTGGAAGGACTCAATTAACTCCAGAAATTTAATGGACTGACTCCAGGCCAGCCTCCACTGCCTGTTGGGTCCCTTGCAGGCTGCAATCACATGGGGATGCTGCTCCCTGGCACTTGGCAGCACAAGCTGATGGCAGGACAGCTCCAATGCTCTTCCCAATGGGGCCTTCCAGCTCTCCCAGCATCTCCATCCTGTCCCCCACAGACCACGGTGGCCTCTGTGGAGGAGAGGTGCCTCCCCTCTCCCTTCCTCCTTCCCTCCCTCGCCAGCACTGGTATTAAATCAAAGGTTTATGAGAAAATGGAGGGGCCAGGGGAGATCCTAATCTGGTCACAGGCTGATTAACCCCGAGTTCAGGCTGAGGTCCTGATGCTCAACTATAAATAGCTCTGCCTTCCCTTTCCCATCCTCCTGCCGGGGCTGCGTGCCTGCCCTTTTATGGTCAAAAAGGCAGATTTGGAGACCGAGCGGCCCCCATCTCCCATGCTGGGGGCGAGCCAAGGGGGCCCAGGGGGATGCTGGTCTCTCTCTGGGTTTTGTTGGGATAAATTATAATGCCAAGAACAAAGGAGCAGGTTTGGGGGGCTGAGAGGAGGGATGGGTGCAGAGGGGAGAGCGCATCTGGTTTGTGCTCCTTCCTCCTGGGGCCAGAACGAGGGAGAAATCACCTAATTTGGTGTCTCTGAAGAGCTGGGATCCTCCACCCGCCAATTGAGGCAGAGAGTGGTGTCAGAGAATGAATGGCTGGAGAGACCCCAAGGACAAATGAGGCCTCTGCCACCTCTCTGCTGACATCTCCCTGATTGTCCCCCTCAGGGCAGGGGACTGACCCTGCTGTCTCTGCTTGGCCACCACTGTGCCCAGTCCTGTGCCACCACGCAGAACCCACTGGTTCTTGCAAAGCCACTGGTACTGAGATGAGAGGCTGAAATACTCCAGCAAGAGCCTTGGCTTTTGGGTGAGGAGCTACCAGAGGGGCAGGAGCAGCAGAACAGGGATTTGTAGCTGCAAGAAGCCATGGAAGCTAAGGAAGAACCAAAGCACAGGTCATCGCCTCTCTCACGGCCTCAGCTCTTCCCCGCTGCTGCCGGCCCTTGGACCACTATCTCCCCATCCTTAGTTGGTTTCCTCTTCCCAGAGCTGCCTTTCCCACACCAAGGCAGCACAGCCCTGAGCCCCCCATCCATCCACCCACTGGAAGGTGTTGTGGGGGTGTGGGGAGCCTGCTGGCCAGGGCTGGAGCCTGGTGTCGGCACCGGGGCACACGGAGCGTGGGAGCGGGTGCCGGCACCAGCCCTCCTGCTTTGTTTACACGTCACATTCCTGGTCTGGAGGAAGTGGTGCAGGGGTGAAGTCCCAGCGGGGAGAGGCCAGCACGTCACCAGCCTCCAGCCCCCACTGCAAAGGGCTGGTGGGAACTGAGCGCCACAGGGAGAGCTCCCCATGGACACTGTTCCCAAGAAGTGTGGGGTGGCTGCTCTAGCATCCTCCTTGTTCCTGATGCTCCTGGGCTGTGCTCCTCACCCCGCTCTTGCAGGGCTCCTAGATGGATCTGGCTGAGAGGACACTCAGCATGGTGGGCATGCAGGAGCTCACATGAGACCAGTAAAGGGCCTGGAGCCGGAGCAGGCAGAGAGCAGCCAGACTCCCTCTTCTCTGGCAGAGGCACAGCCATGGTGTGGCTGGAGCTCATTACGCTGCCAGAACTTTGGCTGCTTATCCCCGTTGTATCATCTTATCTCTGCTCCAGCAAGGGAGAGGGGGAGTGGGGGTGTGCGTGCAGCATTGCCTGGACATGAGAGGAGTCCAGTTTGTAATTTGCGTCCCCCACAGGCCCCAGCTTTCCCAGCTCTTCCTTTTGACTGCTCAGTCAAGAAGTTACAGACACTAAAATAAAATGTCCTAAGTAGGTCGAGTTCCCAGCACACAGGAGATGAGATGTGGGAAAAGATGAAGCACCAAAAGTTACATCGGGATTGATGTACAGGCACCATTGCCCTGCAGTGCCCATGCAGCCAGGCTGCTCTGTGCTGCCAGAGCCTCTGGCAGAGCTCATGGAGGGTGGAGGTGGGGAATAATAAAAATGAAATTTAAAAAACAAGGTTGAAAAGAGAGAGGAGAAAAAGGAAGGACAAATCTGCAGTGAAGGATCCCACATAAGAAGGCTAGGTTGGGAGAGAGAGACACTGCCCTGTGTACAAGTACTTGAGCTGGTCCCACAGCAAGCACCAGGATGACCTGTTGGCCACAATGGAGCACCTGCTCCACATGTGGCACATCAGATCTCACCTGTCCCTAGGCCCTATCTGTCGCCATCCTTTGTCCCATTAAAGCTGCTTGTCCACCTCCCAGCAGCACTCGGCTGCCACAGGGTGGGACGTCTCCAGCATTTCCAGCACATCCCTCTTCCCTGCAGCCACTGGGGAAGGGGCTTAACAGCACTGTCACACTCCCATCCCAACAAAGTCCCAGCCAGAGCCAAGCCCCCCAAGATTCACACTGAGGCAGGTGGCACTGGTGCCCTGCAGGGCTGGCCATGCCCTGGGCAGCCCCAGTGGGACACTGCCTCCTGCGCCCTGACCATCTCCTGCAGCTCTGGCACTGGGCTTCCCGACTTCGGTGGCGGTAGGAGAGGGAAGATGCTGGTGCTCAGAAGCTCCTACTTAGATGTCTCACAAGAAGAAGAGCCTGGGCACGTTGGCTCAGCACAACCACACACGTCTGTCACCTGCCCAGCTGACAGCCATGCACAGTGGGCACCTAGTGCAGGCACACAGCTGGCCTAGGGGCTTGCAGGCCCTTGAAAAGCTCTCTGCCTGTCCCCACAGGCAGTGTGGCTGTCCCAGCTTGTCTGCCAGCACAAAGTAGCTTCATCCTTCACCTCGACCCAGGAGTGGGAAGACAGTTGCTCACAGCAGCCACCCTGAGGTGGTTCATCCCCAAAGTACTGGCTCTGCAATGGGCTCCCACCGTGCTGCTCCGCAGAGCCCAGCTCTGCCCTGGGGCTGCTGTTTCTCCCTGCCCCAGGATGGTGCTGGCACAGCCACATCAGCTCCATACTCAGCTGCACAAGCTGAGTGTGCAGTGAGGATTTGGCTATCGCTATCGGGACGGTCCCTCTCCATCCCTGAGGCAGCCCAGGGCACCCACTGGTCCCTTTCCCTGCCAAGGCTGGTGTCACTGGGATGTGGGACAAAAAAAGTCTGATTCCCCCAGGTAACTGTGTCCCTGGCTTTGCATGGAGTCTGACTCCAGCCTCTGCACTTTGTCTCCCTGTCCATGCCAGCTTCTGTCCCTGCTGTCCCTGCCTTAAGCCAAAGGGATGGGGTACCCCAAGGGCTTGGGGAGCAGCAGCACTTCCCAGCCCATGAGCCCCTTGGTGACTAGTAGAGGAGGAGCTGGAAGAAACCCTACTCCTCTGTGCCCTCCATGAGCCCAGCTGGTGGGTGCTGGTGGGCACACACTGTCCCACCTCCCCCAGCATTCCCAGGGCAGGCTGACAGCATGTCCCCACTGCCCAGGGGAGGCCAGAGCCAGGTGTAGAGCAGGGCTGAGATGAGCCCTGTGCATGTACACTGTCCCAGGCAAGCAAAGGGATTTGGGAGTCAGGAGCAGCGAGCCTTCAGCCACAAGACGTGCATTGGTCTTCACCTCTCCTGACTGGAGCCTTCCCCTGTGCAGGATCTGCTCCAATTGCCTCCTCAGTGCTCCCAGCCAAGGTCAAAGGATGGTGAAACAGCTCCAGAGGTCAGATTTCCAGCCTCTTGCCTCATCGCTAAGCTTTCTCTGCCTCTGCCCCACACAGGCTCAGGTGCTGGGGCCACCCTGGGGAGCACTGGGTCTAGCACAGCTCCTCTGCTGCCTGTGCTCCTGCCTGCAGGATGCCTGTGCCACTGCCCAGCACCCTGCCATGGCATGGCAGTGACTGACAGTGCAGTGCCCATCACAGCCAGAGCCCTCACCGGCCAGGAGACAGCGGTGCCGTGGGCTGAGGATGCAATTCATCATGGCCCTGCTCACCAGGAGCTGCATCAGGATGCAGCGCCAGACACTGGCCTGCATCCCGCTCAGCCCTGGGAGAGGAGCAGCAGCAGGATGCCAGGGATGAGCAAAGGGCTGCAGAGGAACAAGCCTCGGAAAAGCCTGATCAGGAACAAGGCTGGTTCTTGGACAGAAAAGGAGACCAAGAGGAAAAAAAGGGCCCTTAATCATCTGCAGACTGCCTCTTGACAAGTGTGGAGGGAAATACCACTCTATCCAGCAGCCACCCAGAGCTGCAGCCTGTCTAGACACAGCCTTCCCTGAATTCCTAGTGATAACTGCTTGGGAAATCTTTGGTGGAGGCATCTGCCTGTGTTTGTTGGAAGTTAACTTCTCTCCCATCGGCCAGCAGGAGGGAGTCCATGCCATTCCCCTTTCGAGGGCTCCCTGGATGGTACGCAGAGGCTGAGGAGCCAAGGCAGGTGCAAGCAGGATAGTCCTGTGCCAGGGACATTGCCACTGGGATGGGGACACAGGTCATGTCACACCAGCAACTTCCCAACCCCATGTGCAGCATCCCAGAGTCAAGATGCCAAAACTTCCCCAGGAGCAGCCAGTAAAACCAGGAAGCCCTTGAAACACAGCGGGATGGGGACAGACCGGGATCATGGCGGCCACAGTTGCCCTCAGAGTTTACAGTGCCCTGGTTACTGTCACTGTCTCTTTGCAGAGGAATACATGCATGCAGGAGCCTGCACCCCCAAGGATGGCATTGCACCCTGGTTGGACTCAGTGTCCTCGTTCTGGACTCAAATAGCATCTGATGGTTGTCCCTGAAGAGGAAGGAGGCAGGAGGACATGGCAGCTTGCTGGCATGGCACTGTGTCCCCAGGTGACCCACTGCTGAAACAGCTACTGCTGTTGCCCTCCCCCTGCTCTCCCCCCCAGCCCTGTGTCCAGGCCAGGGCTCAGGGACTGGCTCCCACAGGGTCACAAACGCTGAAGCTGCTGCTTCAGCTCCAGGTGTTTGTAGATGTGGCCATCATTCCCCCAATGAGCAATGGAGCCAGGGAAACACTGGCAGCTGGGATAATGCCAGTGGGGCTGGCTGGGGCCATGGTCAGGGGGACAGAGTGGGGCAGTGGCACAGACAGGGCTGCAGTCAGGGTCCCAAAAGCCGTGGGCTGCAGGATGCTCTCAGTTGGTGTGAGGGCACTGGGTAGGGCAGCTCCAACACCCTGCAAGCCTCCAGCAGTGAGCCCCACTGCCATCTCAGCTTGTTTTCCTCGAAAAGTGGCAGCAGCACAGCTAGCCAGGAGGAGCTAAGCAAGCAGCCCATTTCCCTACTATGTGGGGAGCCCACCCGCCCAGTCTTGCCTCCAGCTTCCCATTTTTTTTCATCCTAGACATACACGGAGCAGAAAGCAATTCCTTCCCCGGCCCTGAGAGGGCCCTTCCCCACATCTGAAAAGCTGGGCAAGCTCTTCCAAGCCAGAATGGAGCTGTAGGGACAGACTTTGGGAACCCCTTTGCCCAGGACCACCCAGCACTGAGGTGGCTTTGGCCACTTCTCACCAGCTCCACGCCTGGCAGTTTTCCCTGCTGGCACCTCATGGCTGTGCTCCACTGTCCTCCCGGAGGGCAGGGCACCCCTGCCCACCTCCTCAAAGCCAGCTGGGCTGAGCACGCCAGGATAGGCTGGCAGAGGGAGATGCTGGAGGAGTCGTGCTTTCCCCTACCCGTCCCTGCCCACACCCGGGGCAGGCAGCAGACAGAGAAGGAGCTCCCACTCTGCCGGGGAGTCTCAGCACCAACCACTCCCCGCTCTCACCACCCCACGCACCCGTCCACGCATCCGTCCATCCACGGGCACCTACCTGCGAGCCCGCACCTGCAGCGGGGGCACCGCGGGGACACGGGCACGTGCCCGCCGCCTCCTCCCGGCACATTATAACCCGCTACTGGGACCCCGGCGCTGCCAGCCGGGGTTTTTTAAGCGGCTGGCATGGGAGCCCTCGGTGAAAAACTCCTTCCAGGCTGCTCAGAAGCTGGAAAACCTTTTTCTTTTTACCTTATATGAGCTGCCGGAGGAGGCCCGGCTGCCGACGGGCACCGCTGTCAGGGGCGCCGAGGGGACCCATTGGCTGGGGGGCCGTCACGTGGCCCCTCCGCCGTGACCCGCCGCCGCACAGCCCAGTGTTGCTTTTACCCCCTAAGGAAGGGCCGCTTGACAATTTTCATATTTCTTCTAAATTTGGAGATTTCAGACAATGCTGGGAGGCTTGGCTCGGGATGCCAGAGGCCCATGTGGAAGTCATTAAGTCGGAGAGGGGGAGCGAGGGAAGGAGGGCTGGGGGGAGCGGGGGGGAGGAGAGCGGCCAGGGCTGCGCCGGCTGCCAGCGACGCGCCTGGGAACACAGGCCATCCCGCCCGGAGAAAGTTGTTTGCAATAACTGACTTCCTCCCGGGACTCTGCACGGAGAGAACGCGCATCCCACCACCGGTGGGGCGGGGGTCCAGCAGTGCTGGCTGTGGGGCCGGGGAGCTGGGGCGGCGCTGGAATCTGTCCCGCCGGCCGGGGGAAGGAAGCGGAGATGCTCCCTGGCCCGGCTGGAGGTGGCTCATGACTCCCATTACTTTGAAAAACTCCATCTGGCCTGGGAAAAAAAGGCGTTTCAGCAGCCACAGGGCTTTTGCTAAGCTGGCCATGTGTGCAGGGTGAGATCCCCAAGTGCTGTCAGGGCTGGGACCCCCATGGGATGGTGGTGGCGAGGCCAGGGCTGCAGGGCTGGATGCACGTGGCACCTTTCCCGGGTTTCAGCGGCACAGGGAGCCTGTGTGGGAGCTCCGTCACTGCAGGGCTGTGTCGGTCCCAGCCCCTCCCGGCCCTGTGTAGACCGTGAGTCCATGTATGGCTTCCAGCCGGCACTGGGGCCCCCTTAAGGAACAGCCACTTGGCAGCTTGGGCGGGAAACACCCGGCACCAAAGCGCCTTCATCCTCCTGCTCTGACCATCGGTCCCCGGAATGTCAAGGAAGGGTTGTCTCTGCTCTGGACATCGTTGCTCTGCCCGAGCTCCTCCGGGCAATACAGAGCTGTGCTGGGACTCCCAGGCAGTGAATCCAGCAGCGGAGCACAGCTCTGGAGCAGGAGAGGGCTTCCAACCAGCGGCTGCGCCACTAGTTTCTCCTCTGGGTTTGCAAGGTAGTGACACACCCTGAGGGGTCTCTGGGGTCTCATGTCCTGAGAGGATCCTGGCTCCTGGGAAGGAACTTGATCCCGAGCAATGCACAGGCACAGTGGAGGCTCCTGAGCACTCCTGGTGCCAGGGGATGTGCATGTGCTGCTCTAAGCTCAGAGAGGACAAATGTGGAGTAAGAGTCTGGCAGGGCAGGGCAGGGCTTCCAACAGTAACACATCCCAAAGCAGCCAGGAAAGGAGAGGGATCCTACTGTTTCAAGACCCCTGAGTCTGTTGGGACCGCCCCAAAGCCAAGGCCAGGGCCCCTCTGCCATCCTGCCAGGCTTTGTATAGGGATAGTGTAGAGCGTTTGGAATCCCTCCAGCTCCCCCTGGACTTAGGCACCACCAAAGCCACTGCTACAGGAGCCGAATGTCCCTGCAGGACCTCTGTGTGTGTCCCTGGGACATCTCATCCTGGAGGGTGCTGGCCTGCCAGCTGTCGTAAAGGAGAAGCAGGGAATCAGACTATGCTGGACAAGGCACCAGAAAGCAGCCCTGAGGGATGCCCAGCACCTGCCAGAAGAGCAGGCATGGGAACAACAATGCTTGGACTTGCTGGCAGCCCCTCCAGACCTGGAGGGGAAAGGCAGCAGGTGTCCTCTCAGAAGCAAGAGACACCATCCAGGTACTTGGCCAGGAATATGAAGCACTGGGGGCTGCTGGCAGCAGACAGGAGGTAAAAACCTAATTCTTGTTTGACTGTATCTCTACACGCAGATCAAGTGACCCCCTGGCAGAACAAGCCTTGGTTTTTCCAGGGTCTGGGGCAGCCAGGTCGCACCAGGTCTGACCACTGTCGCCAGGGCATGTGGATGAGCCTGGGCTAGGCTGCACATGCAATGGGAACTGCACAGAGCACAGCCCACAGCAGGATTAGCCTCCTCTCTCTGCTGTAGATAACCTTGGTGCACAGCACAGAGCTAGGACAGCACATGTGGCATGTCCCCTGACCACTATGAGGCTCTCCATGGGCACAGAGCCCTCCCACACTACTTTCAATCCCCATACCCCTTGCTGTGTCAAGCACCTTGTGCACATGGGTACCAGCCTCGTGCCCATCCCATGCCTCGGGAGCCCAGCAGCTTCCCTGAAAACCAGCATGGAGATTTCCCAGCCTCCCCACCCTCCAGCCCCTCTCCTCTCATCTCAGTGGGCTGGCTTTAAGAGGCTGCCATTAAACAAACACTATAATTAGAAACCAGGTTTCCTAAATGAAGTGAAAAATGTAACGTTAGCCTCTGTTTGTTCGCTGGATGCTGCTCTCTTGTTCCATGACCCAGAGGGGTCATGCCCTGTGGTTTCTGAGAAGCCTTAATAAGGTAATGTTTAGGAGGTTACTATCTTTACAGCTCTTGTCTTATTACAACTCCATAAGAAAAACATTTGGGGCAAAGCAGGATTCCTTGGCGCGAGTTTGTTTTTGTTACTCCTTCCCTAAGATGCTGCCCAGCCATCCCTCCTCACCACAGATTCAGTTTCAGGATCTCCAGAAAAGTGACTTTTTTTCCCACTTCCCACTGACCTTTAGCCACCCCTGGGATGGGTGTGAGGGCATGGGTCAAGCAGCAGGTCCCAGGCAGGGAGGGGACTGTTGGCTGCCGATCACACACGGGGCGATGCCACGGGGCAGTGATGGAGATGGAGCCCCTGGGCAGGCTCTGCATGGCTGCTCCCATCTTCCCAAGAGCCTGAGAAGCGATAAGAGAAACCATTCTCCTATGAGCTCTGCTAACATCCAAATCCACCAAATTTACAGCCTTTTCATCTGCTGCCTGACATCAAAGGAGGCTGCTGGAGGGCGGGAAGGCATTTCTCAGCCTGTATATTATTACAGCCCCTGCTTCCCTCACCCCCATGCAGGACAAAACAGTGTGATTAATGGGTGAGCTGTGCTGGAGCGGCTCTGAAGGTGACCTTCAGGACTGGCCTGTGTTGCTCTGTAAATCCTTTCCCTTCCCAGACTGCTAAAACAGCAGCACAGAGGAGCAGGGAATGGAGACCAGAGCAGGAGACTGTCTCCTCTGACTTCAAACCACCAGTTCCCATCTGGTGATGATTCCTCCAGAGCTCAGAAGACCCTGCATGTGTCATAGTGGTCTCATGACCAGGGAAATGGGGAGAAGTTCAATTTGAGCACAACCCACCAGGACAGACATCAGTGCCACTGCCCAGCTTTTCATTTACCTCATTTTTTGCCTTGCCCTGGGAAACTGGGAACTTGGGCACCTGCCCACAAGCAAAAGCCACCAAAGCCCTAAAAATAAGGGACTTTCTCCTCATTAACCTGCAGGGCATCCTGGCAATCCAGCACAAGGTGCAGGCTCCCCACCAGAGCACTCAGGGATTGGTGTCTGACCCCTTGCTTTAGGCACGGGGGAAAGGAAAACTGAGTTATTTGGAAACCCTACATTGCCCACCCATGCTCTGCACTGAGCCCATGAGCCCAAAAGGCTGGGGAAGGCAGGAGGTCAAGCATAGGGTCATGGAGGGAACAAGGCATGGGGCCACACGCCCGCTAGGCTCAGCAGGCTGATGAGACCTGTGCCTGGGCAGCGCCTTGGTGGTCCTTGCAGCCTCCCTGCCAGGAGGAGACTGTATCTCTGCCCCACTCCGTCTTGTGAGCAGCTGGAGCTGCCCCACACAGAGCACTCAGAGGGTGCCGTGCACTTGCAGTGGCCTCTCCAGTCCTCCCCCAGTGCCACCATCGGCGAGACACACATGGGGCACCAGGGCAGGAGCCACCGGCGCAGCTGCCGGCCCCGCACAGGGCGCTGTGCCGGGCAGTGGCGGAAGGAAGCGGGTGTTTCCAGCACAGGGAGCGGGAGAACAGGCTTTTTCCATCAGGTGCTCTGTCTCCAGGAGCAGAAGGCGAAAGAAAACAAAAGGGAGGAGAGGACCGGGACAGGAGGAACCTGTGCGTCTGGATCGTGTAACCAGCGACGTGCTGTAAACGCTGGGCGGCTGATGGATGTGCCGGCGGGGAGCGGCAGGATGTGCTGGATGCGCATCTTCCCTCCCGCCTCGCCGTCCCGGCGCTGCCGGCAGCCACTCTCCCGACGCCTCCGCCCCCCCGAGAGCCTCCTGTCCGGGGGTGGGCAGCGTGGGGTGCTGCTGGCCCCGTGGCCCCCAGCCCCAGAGGACAACCCTGCTCAGCTCTGCCTCCCGACGCCTGGCTGTTATCTCTGGCGTGTGATCCAAAGGGCGTGATTTACAGCCAGCCCGGAGCATCACCCAGATCCCCGCCCGAGGAGGCAGAAGGGCTGCCGGGACAGCTGGATTAGGGCTATATAAATAATATTGTCCGTTGCTGCAGAAGCCGGGTGCAGCGAGACCCCGGGCTGCCAACATGGTCACTCCTCCTGCCCACAGCACCTCAGCACTGCATTGGGCAATGCCCCTTCCCTCCCAGAGGAAAACCCTTTCTGCCAGGATGGGGGCTCTGGGAACAGTGCTGGCATCATGGGAGCACAAGAGAGGACAGGACCTTGTCCCACAACAGCTGCCGGGAGGAGAGCCACCCTTCCCTCTCCCTGCCAGTGATGAATTCCTGCCTGCCCTGTCCAGCCGTGCCGTGTCTCCGTGTTTATGTGATGGCAGGAGCCGGCAGAATTAAGCACTTTTTGTTTTTCCTTTTTTGAGAACGCGGAGTTTTAATTCCCACCAAACAATGTTCTTTTTCCAGCAAGCTTAAAATAAGCCTTTTTGGCTCGGGCGTCTCTGGAGCCGCTCACGCGCCGAGTGGGCCGTTGTGCAAATATGGATGTGAGCTCTGCTCTGCCGGCTGGGCCGGCACTACCTGCCAGGGGGAGAGGGGGGACACAGGAGGCCCCCGGCCCTGGTCCTCTTTGTGGGGCTGGCTCTGGCCAGGACAGCTCGCTGGAACACACTTTCCTTTGATGAGTGGAAAATGTTGCTCACGCGGAGATAGGATGTGCTGTGGCTGTGCCGGAGCCTCCTGCCAGACACGTCTGTCTGGCCCAGGGGTGGGTGTGTGCTCAGGTGTGCTGGGGCATCACAAACCCCGTGAGGAACCAGGCTTGGGAGCAGCCTGGTGCCCAGAGAAGCTGTCATGCCCTGCTGAGTGGCACCAGCAGTGACGCTGCCCACTGCAGGCAGAGGGGGATCACAGACCCCACACCAGTGGCTCCCACTCCAACAGGGACATTCCTGCTTGTGGAAAAAGGCAAAAGCTATTTTCTGCCAATGCGGAACTGCGCTTTAATTTCTCCCCTTTCCCTTACCTTGCAGTTCTACATACGTCCTGCCCAGTGTATCCCTCCTGCTGAGCATGGCATGACACAGCTGCCCTGCGTCTGACTATCCCGGGAGCTTGGGCTTGGATGGGGCACAGCTGTGCATTCCCTGATGGTTACCCTGACAAATAAACACCCGCATTTACTTGGGGCAGGTAGAGCCTATCTTCGTGATCAACCTTGCCCCGTTTGGGGGCCTATTCCAACTCTCCAGGCTCTGCTTTTCCCATGGCAGTGGGGCAATATGGTGGGGAGGTAGCAGGGATGAGCACGTACAACAAAACCAAAAGAACATCTTTCCCCTTCAAGTAACCCCCTCCAAGGGGAGCCTTGTGGGGGTTTCCAGCCCTTCCCAACCATCTGACACAGCACACCCTGCTCCCACAGGGATGGCACTGCAGCCAGTATGGGCACACAGATGGCCACCCTGTCCCAGCCTGGGGGCAGAGGCTGGCCACAACCCAGCTGCCCTCACATCCCAGCCCCTTCCCTCGCCCGAGGCCGGTGGGGAAAAGCCTCCCGTGCCCGCCCCCGCCTCCCCCAGCTTATCAAATTTGGCCATGTCTGAAAAGCCCTGGTTTCCTTTTCACCAAAAAAGATCAAAACTGGGTAATTGGCTGCCGGCACAGATGCCTCTGCGCCTCTCTCATGTGTAAACAGCATTGCCGAGCACTGACACAACGCAGGCAGCTGCGGCACACACAGGCACCCGGGCCTGGGGCTGCTCACCAGCTCTTCTGAGGGTCACAGAATAGGAGGTGAAGTCGCTGGGTGCAGGCAGAGCCTGGCCCACCACCCTAGAAGAACGCTGCTGTATGCCCAGTGAAGCACAGGCAGGCGGTTGCAGGGCTCCTGCGACAGCCAGGTCCCCTCTGCCAGGTCCCAAGGTGACAAACAGGACACTATGCTCAGTGCACAGCATTAGACCTCACCCAAGGGGACAGCAAAGCCCCTAAAATGCTGTGCTGGAACTGTCCTTGGGGATGTTAACATAGGCTGGGGGAGGTGGGAGCAGCTGGGCTGTGTTCCCTGGGGCTGGTAGGAGGAGGAGGACACTGTGAGTTGGAGGTACAGTGACTTTTACCCTATTTACAGAGTTTTCTAGAGGCCCAGTTTTCATGAACTGGGAAAAGGAGGTGGAAATTTCCCACCTCCCAACAAAGCTCAAGGGCCTACAAATCCCTGGGGATGTTCAGTGAGTTGGGAGGAGGAGGGAAACCCAACATCCAATGCTGCCACCAAAGCAGCAGGGCAGAGCCTGCTGCCCGGGAGCGTAGAGAACAGCACCGGGCACCCCGCCTGCGTCTGGAGCTGGGAGGGGAGGAGAGTGGGATGCAAGGAGGGATGGAGGGCGGGATGGAGGGGCGGAGGAATGCAGGAAGGGATGGAGAGGCGGAGGGATGAAGGGGAGGAGGGATGCAGACTGGAGTGAGGTTGAGTGGCGGACAGCACCATCGCGTGGCACCTGACCGCAGGGACAGCCACAGCCCAGGGCAGGGGGTGCAATGCCAGCCCTCTCTCCCCCATCCCTCGGACGGGGCATTACAGCCGGCACCCCCGTGCCTCAGTTTCCCCCTTCCACAGCACCTTGCACTCCGATGCTTGGCATCGGGAGGTCAGAGCAACACCCATCACTAACATCCACCATCCTGCAGCTCTGGGGCCCAGAACCACAGCCAGCTGTGGGCACAGCTGGTGTATCTCAATGGGCAGGAGTTGAGAACAAGTGTGAAGATAGGAGGAGGGGAAGGGTTTGGGGACAGACAGACTAGGGATGCAAGGAGTGATGGGTGCAATCACCTCACTGCTGGGCAGGAGGGTCTGGGGGTTCCTGGGGACAGAACTAGTGGTGGTGGCACATGGATGACAGCGGGCTCTCAGCCCCAGACTACCTGCACGCCTTGCTGGCAGCACAGGACAGAGCCCATCCCCAGTCCTCCTGTGAGCCCCTGCTCCCCCGGCCCAGCAGCCATGTCCCTCCTGGCCCTGTGAGGGCTGTAACCATCCGGGGGGCACCACCAGAGCCCAACCCCCGCCCCCAGGGCAGGTTATTGCCCACGGAGCCCCTACAGTCTGCCTGGTCCAGGGGAGACTTGCCACCAACCACAGCTGCCACCACCAGTGGAGCCAGTGCCCAGGGCAGCAGTGGGTGGCCAAGTCCCAGACCACGCTGGCCCCTTGCCCTGCCGGCGCTGAGGCTCCCTGGCACCTTGGGGACCGGACACACCTCCGGCAGGGCACAGCCAGGGGCTGGGGCTTTCTTTTTTTAGCTCCTCGGCTCTCTGGTGCCAGGCACACTGCAGGACAGCGGCCGGCAGCCCCTCCGTGGCCATGGAGCGGGCTCCAAACCTGGTAGGTGACTCCATGGTGGCTCAGGGCTTCCTTCTCATTTTCTCTCTTTAATATAATTATTTGCACGCTTGTTTACGGGTGGCTACCAGGGTTTGTTTGCTTTGGAGATGCCTGCTGTGGCCTGCCAGGACCATCGCTCCCATGCCTGGCACAGCGAGGATACAACAACCTTGGAGAGCAAAGTTGGGACAGTCCAAGTGGACAGTCCGGCACCAGAGGGGGAAAACAGCCCTGGCTGGGTGGTCCCTGCCCCAGGGCACTGCACGCTCATGGCCAGGGTGTGGGGCTGCCTCAGCCGACTGCAGGGACACGAATAGCAGGGAGCAGGACTACAGAAAGCAACTTTGTTCGCTGCTGGGCAGCCTGCCGGGTGTCAGCACACGGCAGCTGGGCCCTGTGAGCCGGAGGGAGAAGGGAAGGAAAAAGCATCTTTTCTCTCTCACCGTCCTCAGAGCACAGAGGGAGGGAGAGGAGGGTTTGGATAAAGATCCCATTCTTGACTGTCTCATCTCTAAAGATCCTTTTAAACCAGAGGCTGACCAGGTACAGCCTGAGCTGAGGGTGTACCCATCCCTCCCAGCACACCTTAGCCTTAGGGTGGGCAGTGAAGGGACTGGGCACAGCTCGGGCAGCACAGCCAGGGGCACTTTGGGCAACACAAATTGCCAGCTGCAGGGCGAGGGTCTTCACAGCCATGAATCAGCTGGGCTCATCATGACCCTGTGCTCACCATCCTGCCCTCAATGCGTCCACGGTCTCACCTGCAGGCCAGTTCTCCTTTGAGTGTTGCACATGCCACCCCAAAGTCATTGCAGTCCTTCCATTACCTGGTGACCCCTGGGAAGTGGGAGAGCTCCTCGTCCAGGCCAGTCCTGCAGCCTGAGCAGCCATGCACCATCCTTCTTCCTCAGCTTCTCCTCTTCATCTTCACCTTTGCCATGGTCCTGGTCCCCGAAGCAAAGGACCAAAGCAAGGCAGTGAAGGGCAGGAGAAGGGGCCTGGCACGGGCTCCAACAGCCACCCCTGCCCTCGCCTGGGCCCTGGATGAACCTTATACCACCATGGCAGACTACGAGCACAGCATCCAGGACATGGTGCGCCAGCTGAGGAACAGCTCTGAGCCAGGTGACACCAAGTGCCAGGTCAACTTGAGGCTCTGGAGGTCTAACCAGAGGAGCCTGTCCCCCTGGGCCTACAGGTGAGTTTGGGGCAGGGACCCTGGGGACATTCGAGGTGGCTCTGTGCCAGCAAGTACTGTGGCAGCCATGGGTCCAGCATGATGGGGCTGTGGTGGCTGCTAGAGGGCGAAATAGGATGTGATGCAGACCCCATTTCATTGCCCTGCCTGTCTCCAGCCACTCCCTGCTCCCATCTCACCATCTCTCCAATCTCGTCTTGCCTTTGCTCTCCTCCAGCATAAACCATGATGCAACGCGGATCCCAGCAGACATCCCCGAGGCCCGATGCCTCTGCACTGGCTGCATCAACCCCTTCACAATGCAGGAGGACCGCACCATGGCCAGCATTCCCATCTACAGCCGGCTCCCCGTCCGCCGCCTGCTCTGCCAGGTGCCAGGAGAGGTGGGGCATAAGCCCACCAGGAAGAAGTGTCAAAAGAAGTACCAGATGGTCATGGAGACCATTGCTGTGGGCTGCACCTGCATCTTCTGAGATTGCAAAGCTAACCCCTGCAGCTGCTCGTGGGCATCTAACCAGCTTGCTCTTGCTTCTTGAGCTTGCCAAGCCCTCTGGGAGAGGGTCGCCTGGCTGAGCATCAGGGTGAGGGGAGCCCCAGCACAAGGCAATGGCAGCTCCAAGAACTCCCTGAAATTCCCCTGCAAACTCCATCAGCCCCAGCCTAAGCGCTTTGAGAATGCCCAGTGCAGAGGCAACCCCTGCAAATCACTCAGCTACGCAGTCCCGCAGCCTTGCAGTGAGACCACTCACTGCCCCAAGCCCCCGAGCCTCTAGGGAGGAGCTCAGCAGGACAGGCTGGGGGAGAGAGGGGGGCAGCTGCCTGATGGTCCCTCTGGCTGGGCAGGATCAGGCATCCTCCCTTCCTAAAGTCCCTATTTGCCTCCTTTCCCTTCATCAGTGCAACAGCTCCAGTAGTGCCCAGCCCCCCCTAGTGCTTCCCAGTCCTCCCCAGCCCTCCTACAAGTTCCTCTGCACCATGCTGGGCAGCACAGGGAGTGGGCCAAGTGGCCAGTGGTTTGGGTGGCTTCTGAAGTCTTCAATAAAGTGCATTGCTGGCCCCTGTCTCGGCCCATTGTGCTGCCCCTCCACCCTGCCCGCTCAGGGTTAGTGCTGCCCAGCTTCTCTCACCAAGGCTCTTCTGCCCCACAAACACAGCCAAGATCCAGGCTTGGGGTAGCCTGGACATCCCCAGAAACCGGGAGCATCTGGCAGGGCCTGGGACAGCTCACCCTGCAGTCCATCCCTAGGGCACCAGGCCCATGAGCTCCATGCACACACAGCATGGAAGAGACCATGAGATGTCCTGCCTCAGCCAGAGCCAGCCCTACCACTGAGTTTCATGGGGGCAAAGCCAAGAAGGCAGGAGGGACTGGGGTGGGAGCTGGGCAGCTCATGAGGGTATCCATCTGCTGCCAGTGGCAGCCAGCCTTGCACTGGAAGCCCCCAAGATGCCTCCCATACACAGATACAGTGACCCTTTTTCACAAGAGAAGGCACGGGCTCCTTTCCAGTAGAGCCTGGAGAGGGGAAACAGGGAAACTGAGGCACACAGCACAGACACAGCAACACCGGGCAGGAACTGTATTCCTGATGGACGTTCAAGTAATCTGGGACACAGCTTGTCCCTTGTCCCCCAGCCCCAAACCCCTGGTCTTCCCAAGGCAATAAATACTCCCCAGGCTACCCCACACCAAAGCTCCTGGCCCACTGTGCTCCAGGAGTCACAGCTCCGTCTTCACCTTGTGCATCAAGTCCTTCTGGTCGATTTTCTCCAGGTCCTGATGCCAGCGGTTGTAAGCCAGCAGGGCCACATTTTTGGCTGCCACGGCTATCATCTCCATGGAGCTGGCCACCCACTCCACGCCGCTGAGGTAGAAGAGGTTTTCATGGAGCACGATGGGCGGGAGGGACTTGGCGGCATCGTAGCGGGGATACGTCTGCCACTCTGTCACCTGCACCGAGTAGTAAGACCTGAAGAGGGTCTTCAGCTGCTGCTTGTCCAGTGGTTGCTGGGAGAGGACACGCCACACTGCGGCCTCCTGGGGCTGCTTGCGACGGAAAGCTGCCGAGATGTTGACAGGACAGATGTTGTCCATGGCGTTGAAGAAGAGGTCAGGGGTGTCGGTGGTGAGGATGCTGGTGAAAGGGAAGAGCTTGGGGTCAGGAAAGCCAAAGTAGGACGAGTTGAGGTAGCCGTGCACCACGGAGGTGACGGAGGGCTGGAAGGCTCCGGGGAAGTCAGCAATGGGCGGCTCAAAGTTCTCAAAGGTAAAGTTGCTCCTGCTGGGATGCAGGGGAGTTGTCACAACCACCATGTCATAAAAAGCTGAGCCCTGGCCCTCGCTGCTCTCATAGTGTACCTGGTACAGGGCTCTACCTTCTGAAAAGAGACAGTGGACAGTTAGGAGTGACCCTGAGCCCCATGTGGTATTGCCTTGGCCCCTTTTTTTCTACCATGGCCTCCATCCCCTGGTTTTCCAGTACACACCAGTGCTGGACCACAGCACCTGAAGGTTACGGATGAGTTGCTGACACTTTAGGGCAACAGAAAGATTTTATCAAGACCGTCGGAGAAAGTTTCCAGAAAAGCCCAGCCTAGTGGGAACAAGGAGGACTGAAGGGGCAGCTCAGACCCCAGCTATCCAGCCCTTCTTTTGTGCTGGATGGGGGAGCAAGCCTGCAACCATGATGGTGCCACAGGAAGACCTGAGGGACCTGATGAGGGAGGAGGGGGAACCTCAGAATTGATTTCTGTACTGCAGGGTCCCCACTGGATCAGACAAGGGAATGAGATAGACAGACCTGTTAGCCCTCATCCAAGTGCCCTACCAGGGCCAGGATGCCCTCCAGCCCCAGCATCCCCATGCTGCCACCACCAACACCAACCACCACCACCACACTGGTGCACCCAGACCCATGCCCAGGCCAGCAGCACCCAGAGGAGAACCCATGCCCAGGCTCACCTGAGCTGTGCAGGGAGATGCCTGTCACCCTGGCCAGGATGACGTTGGCTTTAGTCAGCTTCAGCAGACCTGAACACACCAGCTTATTCCCTCCTTCCACTGCCCAGGTGCTGCCCTGGGCTCCTGCCAGCGACATGGCTCCTGCGGAGAGGAAGAGGAGGGGGGCTTAACAGCCTGCCCACAGAGAGGATGCTGAGGAGAGACACACAAAGAGGAGAGGGGGTCCCTGGCTTCACCTGCGAAGGCGGGGACCAGCACAGACTGCCCGTAGCTGGAGCGCAGGACGGCCGCGATGACATCGTCCACGAAGCGCTGTGTGACGCCCACCTCCAGCAAGGACTCGGCCACCGAGCGCTGCGTCATGTTGACGAAGGCGTCACCCCCCAGTGAGCGCAGCAGCTCCTCAAGGCTGGAGAAGGCGTAGCCATGTGCCTGGTACTTGTAGATCCTGGAAGGGACAGCAGCACAGGGCACCTGGTGACGTCCCGGTGCTGGGGAAAACCCACTGTGTCCCCCCAGCCCTGCGGACTCTCCTACCTCATGAACTTCTCCATCACCTCCTCCACCCACATCTGCAGGCGCAGGAAGCTGATGCCATAGTGCCACCAGAGCCGGAAGAGGTTGAGCAGGTACCAGTCGGTCTCCTCCAGGACAAAGTGCTCTCCGCTGAATATGGCACTCTTCCCTGCCACCTCGCGCCGGTGCTTGAGGCCTGCCAGGAGCAGAAGGACCCTTGCTGCACTGGGCTTGCACAGCTCCCTGGAGCTGGCTGGCTGCTGGGAAAGGCCAACATCAAACACATCCACAGCAGGGATATGGGCAAAGATGCTCTTGAAGGAGCATCGAAGAGCGCAAGACCCCAAGGCATTGGAATCCCAGCCGGATCCTGTATGGGGCATGGAGATGCTGCTGCCTACTGGGACAAACTGATGGGACTTTGTGAACAACCCCCTCCACACTAATTCCACCAAGACCCCTCACCCTGACAGTCTGCTGGGCCACTCAATCCCTTTCTCCTCCAGGGCACAACAGGGCTGGGGTGCACGGAGAGCAACAGGATTATTGCACACCTGGAGTGCCGAGGGAGACTGGCAGAAAACTTCCCCAATGTCCCAGGCACAGAGCCCGGGGGTGCCCCAGCGCCCCAGCTCAGGGAGGGAGGTCATGCAAGTGCTGGGATGCCCATGCTCACCCAGGATCTTGACGAAGTCCTGCATATGGAGGCTGAGGGCGTGGATGGAGGCTCCCCTGCTCTCGTACTGCTGCTTGTTGACGGTGACGGTGGCCAGCCGCCCGCCCACGCCCGCTGCCTCGTACACGTCCAGCTGCACCTGCGGCCCGAAGTGCTGCTGCAGGAAGTAAGCGGCGGCCGAGCCCCCCAGCCCGGCGCCCACCACGGCTGCGGGCAGAGAGCGGCGACGGGGCCGGGTCAGCAGCGTCCTGGAGGAACCGGCGCTGCTCCCG